>VZTH01007636.1:21609-38342 GCA_013397815.1 Aleadryas rufinucha
ATAAAATATAAAATATAAAATATAAAATATAAAATATAAAATATAAATCCAATCGTATAAGTGAAAGGTGATGGTGTTGACCCTCAAAATGAGCTTGAAACACTTCCAGACTGGCTGCATTCCTAGATAAAAAAAGCAGAAACCCACAACCATTTACTGATGGCTGCATCTTTTAGTGCAGTTCAGCCCCTCCTGTGCAGTTTAGCAGAGCTGTGCACAACAACATGAACCTGCTGACCCTGGTTGTCTCTGCAATTTAATTTGGGAAAAGTCATTTGAAGAGGGCTAGGCATTACAAAAATTAAGGGGAAACAACCAAAAAAAAACCCCAAAACAACAAACATAAACCCTCACAGGGATATAAGAGCAGATGCCAGAAGTGATGAAAATTTGATGCTGTTCCAAACCACGGTGGTCCAACACTGAGCAGGAATTCCCATCCCTCTGACAAAATTTGACATAAAAATGAAAGAGAAGATTGAAATAACAGCCCTCACTTCTGAATGGCCCTTATCTCTGTGGTGTTTGGTAATACCACTCACAGGCA
This sequence comes from Aleadryas rufinucha, assembly GCA_013397815.1. NCBI lineage: Eukaryota > Metazoa > Chordata > Aves > Passeriformes > Aleadryas > Aleadryas rufinucha. The sequence goes on from VZTH01007636.1 coordinate 22,157, forward strand.
AAGCAAAAGGGTGGAAACTAGAATTGCATCGTTTACTGAGCACACTTCTTCTTGAAGATGGGAAGAAATATCATCTCCAGCACAAACCACTGCAGTTTGGGGAAGGGCAGTCAGATCACACCGGTAACCATGGCCAAACTCCTCCTTTTGCTCCAAAATCTGCAGAAAAGCAGCCACACCAGGGAGGAAAACTGAGCTGTTGGCACTATTTTTGCCACATATTTCAGAATGATTGAAAACGACTGCAAGACCCTTTTAAGGCAGTGCCACCATGGGCACACACTTGTGGTGGCACCAGTCACAGGATCATAGAGCCTCAGACGGGTTTGGGTTGGAAGGAACCCTGAAGATCATCTTTTTCACCCCCTGCCATGGCAGGGACACCTCCCACTGCCCCAGGCTGCTCCAAGCCCCAGTGTCCAGCCTGGCCTTGGACACTGCCAGGGATCCAGGGGCAGCCACAGCTGCTCTGGGCACCCTGTGCCAGGGCCTGCCCATAACAACAGGGGCTGGAGCACACGTCTGATGGGGAGAGGCTGAGGGAGCTGGGGAAGGGTCTGGAGCCCCAGGAGAGGCTGAGAGAGCTGGGAGAGGGGCTGGAGAATTCCTGAGGGGGCTGGGGAAGGGGCTGAGCCTGGAGAAAAGGAGGCTCAGGGGGGCCCTTGTGGCTCTGCACAAGTCCCTGACAGGAGGGGGCAGCCAGGGGGGGTCGGGCTGTGCTGGCAGGGAACAGGGACAGGAGGAGAGGGAACGGCCTCAGGCTGGGCCAGGGGAGGCTCAGGGTGTATATTGGGGAAATTTTCCTCATGGTAAAGGTTGTCCAGTCCTGGCACTTGCTGCCAGGGCAGTGGTGGAATCACCCTCCCTGGTGGGATTCAAAAAACGTGTGGATGTGACATTTGAGGCCATGGTTTAGTGCTGGTGCTGGTTGCTGGTTGGACTTGCTGATCTTAGGGGGCTTTTCCAACGTAAATGTTCCATGATTCTATGATTTGGTATCTTCTGCATTAACAGCTCTGCAGTCAATATTTGGGTGCAGAAAACCTCCATGCCTGCAGGAGGAGGGGCAGCTGGGCCTAAGTAGGATTAAAAAACCCTCCTTTTCCTTCGTTCTGTGAGAGCCAGTGAAACTGAACACTGAAGCAGCTTTGCAAAGAAATGACATTGTTTTCCTTGGAACATTTATAGCAAAGAGCTGGAGCTGATGCTGGAGAATCGCTTCATCCAAACTTGTTAGAGAGGGTTAAATTTGCATTTTGGACTGTAAAAACATGTTGAGAAGCAAGAAAAAGACTAAATAAACTGGTTTTAGGTAGTTTTTACCTGGGTATAAAACAAAGATCAAAGAGAGCTTGCATTTCAGTTGCTGTGATTTGCCTTTTAGTTTCCAAGGAAAAATTTTCCACTTTTAAAATAAGGGGAAAAAATAATGATGAAAAAAAGATCATAGGAACCAACCTCAAAGTAGCATCTGGTCTCTGCTCCTTCCCCACACAAACCCAGCCTAACGTGGAGACCAGGAGGGGTGGCCCAGCCCTGCCCTGGATGAGTCCCCTTGCTGCATTTTCCCCCTTTCCTTCCATCTTGCATCCCTTCCAAAGAGCAGGAAGAAATCAAAATGTCTCTTTAAACCTTCCCAGTACCTTCAGCCTTATTTCTTTCCCAATTCTCATGCCATGGCTTGGCTTTCCATTCCTGACAGTACCGTGTGAGAACCTCGGACTAGCTGTAAAGGGAATGACAGTGGCTTTAGTGAATCACTAATCAAAAACATCCCAAAAGGAGCCAAGCAGGATCTGGAGCGAGATGGATGCGTCTCTGGTGAGAGGCACTTTGCACAGGGTCCGATGCAAGTGTTTCTCTGCTTTCTTTAGAGCGTTTCCGAGGGAGATGCTGCAACTGTCACCTCACACTGAACCCAGGAGGGAGGCTTCACTGAGGAGTAAACACAACAGTTAAATATGGTTCCAGCTCAGCCGAGGAAACATCCACCCTGACGCTTAAACGAGAAAGATGGAAGCTTTCCTGCATGAGGAAATCCTCCTCATTAAATGATCTGCAGAGAGCAGCTTCTTAAATAGAGCCGGGAACAATCACAGCAGGATGAGCAGTGGCAGTCGTTCCAGCGAGGGCTCGCAGGGGCGGAACAAAGGCCCGGTGACCTGGAACACCGCACAAAAGGAATGAAACTCATCTTTTCAAAGCCGTGTCCCCAGAAGCCGCTTAAGAACAGTTGTTTGGCAGCGTTTCGGTGTACTTCATTGAGCACTTTAAAGATCACCGCTTGTGTTGTGCACTCCAGTGCATCATCGGGTAAACGCTGCCTTCTGCCCGGGCCTGGCAGGGCCTGGGGCCTGGGGATCCCCTGGAGCTGGGGATCCTGGAGCTGGGGATCCTGGAGCTGGGGATCCTGGAGCTGGGGATCCTGGAGCTGGGGATCCTGGAGCCTGGGGATCCCGTCAGCCTGGTGATCCCTTCAGCCTGGTGATCCCCTGGATCCTGGTGATCCCTCGTGGCCTGGCAGTCCCCTGGAGCACGGCCCATGCTGGGCACCAGTGGCAATCCCACACTGGTGACTGTGGGGGGTTTGGCTCCTCTCTGCTCCCAGGGCCGTGGGCTGGGCTGCCCACAGGGACCTTCCCCTCCAAAACAGGAGAATGGTCACTCACAGGTGCAGCTGGATGGGGAACTGCTCTGTCCCTTCATAACTCATCGAATCACTGAATCGTTCTGGTTGTAAAATCCCTCTGGGCCCATCAAGTCCAACCATTCCCCCAGCACTGCCAAGCCCACCGCTAAACCATGTCCCCAAGTGCCACATCTACATGGCTTTTAAATCCCTCCAGGGATGGGGACTCCACCCCTGCCCTGGGGGGCTGTGCCAGGGCTGGACAGCCCTTTCCAGAAGAAATTGTTCCCAATATCCAACCTAAACCTCCTCTGATGCAATTCAAGGCTGTTTCCTCTTGTTCTGTTGTGTCTTTGCTGAGAAAAGAGCCCAAAACCCCAGGCTCCATCCTTCTGCCAGGGAGCTGTAGAGACCCCCAAGGCCCCCCCTGAGCCTCTTTTTCTCCAGCCTGAGCCCCTTTCCCAGCTCCCTCAGCCTCTCCTGGCGCTCCAGCCCCTTCCCCGCTCCCTCCGCCTCTCCTGGGGCTCCCGCCCCTTCCCAGCTCCCTCAGCCTCTCCTGGCGCTCCAGCCCCTTCCCCGCTCCCTCCGCCTCTCCTGGGGCTCCCGCCCCTTCCCAGCTCCCTCAGCCTCTCCTGGCGCTCCAGCCCCTTCCCCGCTCCCTCCGCCTCTCCTGGGGCTCCCGCCCCTTCCCAGCTCCCTCAGCCTCTCCTGGCGCTCCAGCCCCTTCCCCGCTCCCTCCGCCTCTCCTGGGGCTCCAGCCCCTTTCCCAGCTCTGTTCCCTTCCCTGCTCCAGCCCTCTATGTCTTTCCTGTCATGAGGGGCCCAGAATGGCCCCCAGGATTCGAGGTGCTGGCACATCTGTGGCAGAGGGGGTGGCCCTTCCCTGGTGGCCCCACTCCTGGTGGCCCCACCTCCTCCTCTGGTGGCCCAACCCAAGCTCTGCTGCCCTCGCTGCTCTCTCACCATGGCAAAACCCACAGATCCCTGAATTTAAAGCAAGTGGTTTTTGCTCTTCATAACAGACTTCAAAGGCCTGAGCAATTTCTGAAAAATACTGATCAGCCAGAATATCCTTCTATACCTGAGGAGAAAACATAATGAAGTTGCAGATGATACCACACAGCTGATGACCTCTAAGGAATGGGTCATTTATTCCATCTACAATGAACTTTAAGGAATATTTTGGGTTGTTTGGCATTTCAGCTATGATTTTTCCTCTGAAAGGGGAAATAAAGGGAAGAGGAAAAAGCCCTGCTTTTCCTACCACTGTCATGTCTTTTAAATTCTGAGGACGATCTGAGTGTGCTATTTCAGACATACTCAAATATACAATAATCCCATCATTCATAGCAAGCACTCCTTGCCTAAAACAGAAGGGTATTAATCCTTGGTGGTGTATTTAAATTGCAGGCATTAGCTCAGGAGATGGCCCTCTGTGCAGGGAAGAAAAATAATATATCTCACTTTGTGCGTGCACATCTCCTTCGACACCGGACTTTCACCTCCACGCTCCTCACTCAGGTCACTCCCGGGAATGTGGCGGCCTCAGCACTTCTGCCACTGCACTGGGCTCCTTCGTCCCAAACTATCCACAGCTCAGCAAAATGTGTAATGAGTGTCACTCCCCATTTCACCCAGGAGCAAGACAAAGTGAGATCGAGACTGAATTATTGTCTCAAGAGTCTGCTCAGGCCATGCTCAAAGAGATCAGCCGGGCATTTGGAGCCCACATTTTGTCATGTTCAGAAACTCCAGGCTTTACTTTCCTGACCTATCAATCTTTCATCTCTCTCAAGTGCTAAATTAATCTTATTTAGAAATGTCAATTAAACCGGTCATTTTTTTGATGGTATTAGAAAGTACTTGATATCTTTGCTGCCCTTTAATTTTATGAAACAAAAGAGAATAATCCTGCAAAATGAAGCCCCTCCAGCGATAAGCTTGGCTGTAAAATATTCATTTTTAATGACATTATGTTGGAACAAAATATTTTTTTCTCTTTTTGTAAACAGACAGAAGATTATATTTGCACTACTTATGAAAGGAGGTATTAATGCAAAAATGAACCTACAGAGGTAAAGACAATGTGGAATGTGCTGTTTAGCAGTTTTCAAGGAGTTAACCTCGGCCAAAATTTCAGAAAACACCTTAGCAGAAACTTAATTGCTTCATTAGGCACCAAGATTTTGTACTCTTCTTCCTATTTTAGTATTTTTAAGGAAGGAAGTGAACAGATTTAGTATCTCTTCTACTGATATGGACTGGAACAGGCCCAATTAAGGCAATGAGCCGTCTCCCAGCTGACGTCAATGGCGTGATGCAAACGGCTCTGGAGGCAGCGCTGGCCCGGCTGCCCTCGGAGAGGAGCTGCACTGGTTGTCCCCACTGACCTCCAGACCCCCATCACTCACCAACACCCCCTCAGACACCTCCAGACCCCCATCACTCACCAACACCCCCTCAGACACCTCCAGACCCCCCAGCACTCACTGACACCCCCTCAGAGACCTCCAGACCCCCAGCACTCACCGACACCCCCTCAGAGACCTCCAGACCCCCCAGCACTCACTCACACCCCAGGGCTTTTGCCAAGGCTCACCCACAGGATGCTCTCAAGAGCCTCCAAAGCACCTGAGGGCCACAGTGGCATCTGGACACCCGTGGTGGCCCCTGGGCTGGGCTGTGGCCAGCTGGCTGTGGGACATGGTGGCACAAGCAGTGGCAGCCGTGTGCAGGTGAGCCTTAAGGGCTGGGTACCCACAGAACACGGGCAGATAAAGTGTCACCAGGTTTGCTCAGGACTGAAGCCATCTGTCTACTTCTCCTTTTAGATCCTTCCTATCCCCTGGAGCTGATTGAGATGCTACAGCTCCAGGGGACATAGGGCACGATGTGACAAGCTCCAGGAATGGAAAGGGAGAAGTGGGGAGTGGCAGATGTCACATCATCTCGTGTCCAGCCTGGTGCAGCATCCCTCAAGCTTCATCCATGGGATGTTGACCGATGTCCTTCCCACTCTCCAAAAGCAAGCATCTTCCCACAGCTGGCACCAGCTCTCTCTTTATCTTCCCTGTGGCACCAGCAGGCCTGGAATTTGGGATTTGACTTCTTCCTGCAAGAGAACCTGGCTGTTTCAGACAAGGCTGACCACTGTGACCACGGAGGTGCAGCTGCACTCAAGCACACCATCCCTGGGGGATCAACCAGAACAAATTCGAAAAGTGGTGTGCAACCTGTGCCCCTTTAGGACCTGTCCCCACTGCAGCACTTCCCCTGAGGTCCTGGGCAGGCCAAGCTGGGCAGCAACGAGAGGGGACCCCAAATCTTCCTCTACAGCCGGGCCCTGGGCAGTGAAAGGCACAAGTGCTGCGACAGCCGGGCTGAGCAGAGGCTCAGAGGAAGCAATTTTAGCAGCCAGCAATTAAGTGCCAGAGAGAGGATTAGGGCAGCGGCTGGAGACGGAGCAGCAGGAGCAGGGGACGGGCAGAACAGCAGCTTCGTTTTACAGGGATGTGTTACAATGAGAGGTGTTGACGGCTGCGTTCGTGGGGCTGTGACCCCGGCCCCGGGGGGCTGCTCTGACCATGACTGATCTCAGCAACTCCTCTTTAAATATGTGCTTAATAAAGCCTTGTTTAAAGAGCAGCACAGTGTCCACTGGCCTCACACTTCCCTGCTTCTCTCCAGACAATTTTTCGAGAGACTGAGTTTTTGTGCTAAATAAGCCCATAGGCACCTTCATCTCTTTGCTGTAGTTATATATCCACTGATAACACCACCAAAGCCATTTCTGGGTGCATTTAATGTGAAACTGGGTGAGACTGACAGGAAAGGGCNAGCTCCAGGAATGGAAAGGGAGAAGTGGGGAGTGGCAGATGTCACATCATCTCGTGTCCAGCCTGGTGCAGCATCCCTCAAGCTTTGTCCATGGGATGTTGACCAAGTTGTGGGACATCCTTCTCACTCTCCAAAAGCCAGAGAGAGCTGGCATCAGCTCTCTCTTTATCTTCCCTGTGGCACCAGCAGGCCTGGAATTTGGGATTTGACTTCTTCCTGCAAGAGAACCTGGCTGTTTCAGACAAGGCTGACCACTGTGACCACGGAGGTGCAGCTGCACTCAAGCACACCATCCCTGGGGGATCAACCAGAACAAATTCGAAAAGTGGTGTGCAACCTGTGCCCCTTTAGGACCTGTCCCCACTGCAGCACTTCCCCTGAGGTCCTGGGCAGGCCAAGCTGGGCAGCAACGAGAGGGGACCCCAAATCTTCCTCTACAGCCGGGCCCTGGGCAGTGAAAGGCACAAGTGCTGCGACAGCCGGGCTGAGCAGAGGCTCAGAGGAAGCAATTTTAGCAGCCAGCAATTAAGTGCCAGAGAGAGGATTAGGGCAGCGGCTGGAGACGGAGCAGCAGGAGCAGGGGACGGGCAGAACAGCAGCTTCGTTTTACAGGGATGTGTTACAATGAGAGGTGTTGACGGCTGCGTTCGTGGGGCTGCGACCCCGGCCCCGGGGGGCTGCTCTGACCATGACTGATCTCAGCAACTCCTCTTTAAATATGTGCTTAATAAAGCCTTGTTTAAAGAGCAGCACAGTGTCCACTGGCCTCACACTTCCCTGCTTCTCTCCAGACAATTTTTCGAGAGACTGAGTTTTTGTGCTAAATAAGCCCATAGGCACCTTCATCTCTTTGCTGTAGTTATATATCCACTGATAACACCACCAAAGCCATTTCTGGGTGCATTTAATGTGAAACTGGGTGAGACTGACAGGAAAGGGCTTCTCTGCATCAGTGTCTGGGAGCACCACTACTCCAGTGGCTTCTGAAGGCAGAACTGAGGGGACCGTCCCCTCACGTGCCAGGTGCTTGTACCCAGGTAATAAATCCTGCTGTGGCTTCCACACTTTCTCTCTTCCTTCCGAAATGCTCCCATACTGAGTATCTGTAACAGACAGGGACTCATCTTCAGTGATCTTCATAAGAGATTTTTAAAAATACATCAGGCTTAACATCAACAGCAGAGACAGGGAGCCACATTAATAAATCCATGGGCACTAAACCAAGGATTATTTTTATCTGGCTGAGATACTGATTTTTATTATAAAATGTTCTTCAACAGCAAAACCAAAGAATGATGTCACCACTAATCAGGAGTCTGACAAGAACAGAGAGCAGAAAAATCAGCGGATGCAATGTATGGGAACAAATACAGTGACAGAACCCAGAGCAGCTCATTCTGAAGAGCAGCAACTGGAACTAAAATCTGGATTCTAGTCAGAGATTTTCATGTAACTGCCCTGATTTTTGTACATTTTCATGCTCTGCAGAGTGTCAGGTCAGGAGCCCATCTCTCCATGAGCCTGGTTTTCCTGTGGCTCCAGCGGTGCCAGACTTGGGCCAAGCCCAGCAGCCTGGGGAGCAAAAGCTCAACCCTGAGCAGCCTGGGCTCACTCCAGAGCCAGCCTGGGTGGGAGTGGAGGGCTGAGCCAGAGACCCCTGAGGGGCTCTTCTGGCCTGAATTAGTCCTCACATTTTGTTGCTTGTTGTGGGCTTTTTAATTCACAGAAGATGTTCAGGGAACAAAAAGCATCGTGGAAAATGAGAACAACAGTTCAGTACATTATTACAGAATAGAATAGAATAGAATAGAATAGAATAGAATAGAATAGAATAGAATAGAATAGAATAGAACAGAACAGAACATTTCAGCTGGAAGGGACCCACAGCACTCCTCTGGTCCAACTGCCTGACCACTTCAGAGCTGAGCAAATCTTAAGGACATCATCCAGTACTATTGGTATTTCCTGCTTGTATGATCCAGGTGCCCGTTCAGTGTGCCAGCCCTGCACCCTGTGACCACAGCTCCCCACTGTGCTGCACGGGCAGGGCCCTGCCTGAGCCCAGAGTGAGGAATGCTGGTGGCTGCTCCCAAAAACACGAGCACTGTGCCCCAGTGCACCCAGAGGCGAGTTGGGTTTGGCACAGATTGAACACAGCGACTGTTCAAGGAATCAAATGAAGAAACTTTCCCCAATGTCCACCCTGAGCCTCCCCTGGCCCAGCCTGAGGCCGTTCCCTCTCCTCCTGTCCCTGTTCCCTGCCAGCAGAGCCCGACCCCCCCCGGCTGCCCCCTCCTGTCAGGGAGTTGTGCAGAGCCCCAAGGTACCCCCTGAGCCTCCTTTTCTCCAGGCTGAGCTCCTTTCCCAGCTCCCTCAGGAATTCTCCAGCCCCTTCCCAGCTCCGTTCCCTGCCCTGGACTCGCTCCAGCCCCTCAGTGCCTTTCCTTCAGGAGGGGCTCAGAACTGGACACAGGGCTGGAGGTGCCTCAGCAGTGCCAGCACAGGGGACAGGCAGTGCCCTGGTCCTGCTGCCACACTTTGGTTGATGAGGATTTGAGGATTTTCTTTGTTTTGGGAGGGAAATGCGGAGCAGGGGGGCCAGTGCCAGCGAGATGCCCGTGGCTGCCCATTGCTGAGAGGACAGGGGCACGAACGTGCTGAGCTGCCTCAGGGCTCTGTTTGCACCAAGTGTTCAGCACTTGCCTCAGCAGACTTGATTGTTGGGTTATTTCTTCTTCTCCTCCTCTCCATTTTTTTAAGATCTTGTTAAATAATTATCCAGACTTTGTGGTGTGACGAGTACCACAGGACTGCTTCCAGCAGGGAAAACCGACCCCTGCACGGTGCCCACTGCGGCTGTGCCGAGAGCTGGGATGAAAGAAGAACTAAACTTTTCCAGCAGTAGCTTTGCCAAGTAGGGAGAAAATTGTGAAAAGAGCTTATGAACCGAAAATACACCTGCATTCAACACAGTGTCTCTTTTCAACACAAAATACCTTCCTGGTTCCAAGATCCCTTTTCTGATTAAAGTTTTTGAAACGGGCACACTCCTGTAATACATTTTGATGAAATCCCATTCTCCGGTGAAATTGTTATAGTGGATAACTTCCAGGCAACAGTAGCAGGAAGACTGTTAATCAGGATCAGGAGAATATAGAGTGCCTGCAAACGCAGCATTAAGCCACCTATGACAGGCAGTCCCCAAATTCATGGCTCACACAGAACAAACTTATTTTTGAGAGCAGAATTACAAAGATATAAAAACAGGAAAAAAAAGTCTCAAAAGCCAGAACGTAAGTGATTACCTTCATATTGCTCCATTCTCCAGCTGACATCAGGTAGCTGAGGCTGTAACTCACAAAGTACAGACTGAAATCCATCCTGCCCGGGTTAATAAAGGCACGACCCAGCGATTTGTGCCTGGGCATCAGCACGACCGGGCTGAAATGGTGTGAGATAACCTGGGAGTGACGGGAGCACACCTGCTTAAAATCCTAATTATTGTGGGCAGAGAGGGAGTGCATTCACAGTGTGTCGTCAGGCTGGGGCTCCAGTGGGCCCCTGTCCCTCTCCTACTCGAGCACTGCTACCCAAATTGCTCATACATTTAGATTAAGCTTTAAACTGGGGATAGAAAGCTCAGAATGCCATAGTGGAAGATGGGTTTTAAGGCCAGGAAGCACTGGGTCATGGGTTGTGAAAGTCTGCAGAGAGTTAAAGGGCTTTATTGGAATCCTACAGAAAATGTATTTGGGGTTGAATTACCTCACTTTCTTCCATGAGACGGACTTCCATTTCTCTGCTATTTTGAGTCTCTTCAAGGGCAGGAACATGCATTGACGAGGCTCCTGAGGTGCTGCAAAGGATGAATTCAGGAAAACAGAGAATAGATGCAAAAGATTCAGGGAGAGGTGACCAAACTTTCTGATTACCTCCTTTATAAATGGTCATTAACTGGCTGATAAATGGATCCACGAGACTTTGACAGCGCTGATGAATGAGTTATTGCAGAAAACATGAAGATTGATGCATTGTTCAGCCTTAAACCAAACACATGATGTTAATTCACTCGTAGGGCCTACAACCTGGAGTCCATCAGCATCTATAATTAAACACGTTGGTTCATGAATTTTACAAATATGGCAAAAAGTTGCTAATGGAGTGTCTTAAATTCTGTTAACATTCACTTAATCTCTTTGGTTTCTCTTTAAACACGCATTTAAAATTCTAATCACCGCAAAAAGATTTTAATAAGACACAATGTTAATGAAATATGTGAAGGAGCTATTGAAAGAAAGAATTCTTAAAAAAAAAAAAGCAAGAAAGAAAAAGGAAGCAGGCTAAGCTGAACTGGCATGTAAATCCAGCCGGGGAGCTATTTAAAGGCTAAGGAAAAGCATGGATGTGTTCTAGGATGGCATGATTTTAAAAGGCTTTTTTGTACTAAATACTCGTTATTGGGATTAATTAGGGGATTAAGCTTTGAAACTGCTCCAGCTCTATCATTTGTAGTTTTACTTTCTACCTTGCTGGTCCATAATTCCTGAAATGGGAACATTTTGGGTTGGGATGACTCAGTGTGCTCTGCAGAAATGTGAGGAAAGCATTTCCACCTCACAGCACTTTCCTGCCATATTCGTGCCATGAACTTTTATTCATCTTTTTATTACATTTTTTAATTGTATTGACCCTTTTCCAGGACGAAGATGAAAAAAATTGTAATACTGGAATAATTTGCAGCATAAAAATTCTTGATTTTCCTCATTTTAATACCACTTGCAATAAATACCAGTAACAGGATTAGAGGACCAATGGCAACAGCACAGTGACCTGAAGTGTCCAAGGCCAGGTTGGACAGGTCTAATGGATGTTGTCCCTGCCCATGGCAGGGGTGGGACAAGATGAGTTCTCAGGTCTCTTCCAACCCAAACTGTTCCTTGATTCTGTGCTTCCATGACTGGTTTGTGAACATTGCACAACTGTTTCCTACACCCTGATATCTGCAGTTATTTGTTAGATCCCATCACCTGTATTTGAACACACACAGATGTGCTGGAGTTCAAAGTTAAATCCTTCAGGCTGTGCCATGAAGGAAACGTTTCCCTCCTCATAAACAGGCAGTTTGGAATTCATTAAGTTGATCCTGGAATGTACTTCTGGGGCTTGGACACACTCCTTTGCTGGGGAACATTTTTGAAACTCTCTCTTAACTGTAGCAAGGCAAAAATTGTCCAGAACCATTTCCACAGACAGAAATGGGTCATTTCATGCCCAATTTACAATATGCAGAAGTCAATACATATCATTAACATGAGCCGAGCAGGGAGGAATCATCTGTGTTATTAAAGCTGAGTGTGATTAGCTGGTGCAGGCGTCAACAAAATGTCACAGCAGACTGTGCAAACTGTCCTTATGTGCACACATGCAGACTTTCAAATGCCCTTTTCACACAGTTTCTTTACACTTCAGGTTTGGTACCTGCATCCCCACTGCTGGGGCAGCAAGGCAGCCACAAACACCACTCGTCTGCAGCTGTTCCAGTCCCTGATTAAAGCTCTGCCATGCCCTGCCCTTGCTACAATGCACCCCAGCTCTCCCTAAGAGCAGCACACGGCTCACATCACTGATTTAACACATCAGAGCACTTTATATGTAAGAACCAGGCCCCACAGCACACCTGCAGCCTGGATCACCGTGCTCCCAACCCAGCCCCCGGGCTGAGCTCAGGGCACATAGAGCACAGGCAGCTCAGCACAGATCTCCTCAGCACTGGTTTGCTTAAGCCAGGAACTGGTGAAAGAACTGGTGCTCCTCGCACAGCAGCAGACATGCAAGTGCTGAATGAAAGGGGGAAAAGCCAAAGGTGACAAAGGAAATCATATTCCACATTTCACGTTTCACTACTGGCAGCAGGAGTGCTTCAGCTGGGATGAGCCAACAGGGAGGGCAGGGAAAGCCCACAGAGATCCTGGGATTCACTTGTGCTCCTGCTCCTGCACTTTTTCCTAATGTAAAGAATGAGCCAAGAGCAGCAGGATGCACCTTCCCTGCTGCTGGCCGTGCCGTCTGCAGGCAGGGCAGGACCTTATGGGGTTGGACTGGACAATGTCCAGCTGACCCAGGAGCTGTCTGACACCACCCAGCTCCGCAGCCACCCATCCCTGCTGCTGCCCGGTCCCACCGGGGCTCTCCTTGGCACCCCTGCCCCAATGCCCGACCCCCCCCAGGCTACCCCAGCCTCCCCTGCTCCCCAGCAAAGGCTCCCGAGCCTGCTCCTTCCCTGGAGCTCAGCCAGCCGAGAGGCAGAGCTCTGCAAGCAGGCGTCTCCTGAGGAGAAACCGTGTTTGGCTTGCGAAATTGAGTGCATTGGTCTGGGTTTCACTGACTCAGACCAGATACAGAGCCACACACCACCGTGCCTGCTCCTCTGACAGCCTCTGACAGCGCTGCCAGGGCCAGCCCTCGCTGAGCCAGAGAGAATAATCCCCTCAGACCCCCAGAGGGACGGCCCTCCCCTGGGCATCGCTGCCTGCCCAGCTCCCCGAGAGCTGCTGCACCAACCCAGAGATTCCCAGCGGGTGTGGATGGGAAAGGGCTCTGTGGGTGTGGATGGAAAAGGGCTCTGTGGGTGTGGATGTGAGCACAGCCCCTGCACAGCTGATTCCCCGGAGTGACCCAGGAGCCAGAACCTCGTCTGTTCCTCCTGCGGCCGAGCCAGGGCAGCTGCATGGACAGGCATCACCAGAGGAATTCTCACCCTCATCCTGTGTGAGATTGTCTGAATCACAGGATCACAGAATCATTTAGGTTAGAAAAGGCTTCTAAAACCATCAAGTCCAACCTTTGATGAAAGGGGTTTTGTCTGCTGTAAGCTGTCCTTTGCTTTTGTATGTCTCTACCATATTTGAGCCACTGAACAGGCAATTTCTTTTAGAATTATTGTAACTTTGAGTAGCAACCATCTTTGCAAAGGCACCAAGCTCATGTTCCCCGCTACGCTGGGCCCTCTTTGCCCCCCAGGGGAAGACATCCTGACCGCACCCTGCTGATGCCATGGGGTGGGGGCTGGTGTTAAGCACCGACTGAAACCAATTAGGTGATGCAATCCCAAACGTTGAATTCCTGAGAAGGCAGTTTTCCTGCCCAGGCACACCATCTATTAGCAAATGCTGTTGCCATATTTTGCTGTATCTGCTATTCCAATCAGCCATATGGGAGGAAATCTGTAAATTACATTAAAGCAATTAATACACACTTACACAATTTGTACAAAAGTGTTGAATGAATTATGCTACAGGAAGCAAACACACTAAAGCCAAACAATGGAGCTTTATGAATATTTAATTCTTGTAATTTATTTAAAGTAGTAAAACAGCGTACGCTCACCTTCAGAGCACCTGCTCCAATGAAGCATTCTCTCTGTTAACAATCTTATGTCGTTTCAGGAGATTCTGTAGATTATCGTGGTGTAATTAATTTTTTATCCAAATAACTGGGAGGAAAATAGGCCCAAACTCTTGACTACCTCTGCTTGCTCAGAAAGGGACTGTTTGCTTCCAGTGGGAGCCTCACACAATTTCCACAAGGGACTGGAGTGCCAGGACACAGGGAATGGCTTCCCAGTGCCAGAGGGCAGGGCTGGACGGGATATTGGGAATTAGGAATTGTTCCCTGTGAGGGTGGGGAGGCCCTGGCACAGGGTGCCCAGAGCAGCTGTGGCTGCCCCTGGATCCCTGGCAGTGTCCAAGGCCAGGCTGGACATTGGGGTTGGAGCAGCCTGGGGCAGTGGGAGGTGTCCCTGCCATGGCAGGGGTTAGAACAGGATGGGCTTTAAAGTCCTTTAAGGGCCTTTAAATCCTTCTGGGGCTCTGTGATATTAGGAGTTCCTCTAAAGCACAGTGTCAGGCAGCTGGTCCCAGCCAAGAGCAAGGGACTGTGACCCCCCCAGGGTGTGGCTGCAGAAGGAGAAGGAGCGGGAGCAGCCTCGGCAGCCCCCCTGTGCCGGGGCGGTGCCGGGGTAGGGACAGGGGAGCGACATCAGCAGGGCTGTCCTAAACCAGCGTGGTGCAAACAGCACCAGGGGTGTTGTCAGTGTTTTCTTCCGTTACTGCTGAAGTCGTTAAAAACAAATAAATCAAAGTTGCGACTTGGTTGCTGTTTGTGGGAGCTCAGGGTCAGCTGCCCCGGCTCCATCCCCAGCACAAGGGCAGCAGTGCCAGGACAGCGCCCAGCCAGGACCAGGAGCTGCACCCTCCAGGAGGTGCATCCAGCGTGGTGGGATCCGACACCAAACACTGCACACGGAATGAACTATCAGGAAAACAATGGAAAAGTGATCACTTATTTTCCTCTTTACAGCATAATTGATTAACTGAATTCCTTATTGTGCATGTGGTGGGAGTGGGGAGAAGCGCTGTGGCATGCTTCAGGGTTTGGGGTTGTTCTTTGTGGGGGTTTTCTGGTTATGTTTGTTGGGTTTTTGCTTTGGACTAGTGACAGAACTGAAACATAAACTGAACCAAAGGAGTTCTAGATCTGCAATACAAAGCATTTACAGTTGCTTTTCGAGGCCAAAGCAATGGATTTCAGGGCTTTCACACTCATCACAAGCTGGGATATCATGTTTCCAGTCCAGAGCTGACTCAAGAAAGGCATCAGCTTTGTTAGCTCTATTAGCTAACACATCCTTCACTGCTTACAGGCTGATGCCAGTTTGGTGTATGAATGCCAAAAAATAGAACATCACATTTGCAAGAAAGAAATAAACCCACACACTCCAACATCCTGAGCAGCTGCTGGCCACTGACACAGCCTGATAAATCCTGATCACTTCAGTGATGCTCTTGTTTGGTATCTTACCTGGAAAAGGTTGTTTGGTTTGGTTTTCTTAATGTTAAACAGCATTCACCTCTTGCTTTATAAGCACATGAGATGTATTTAATTGAAAGATGATTTTTCTTTCCTCCAAGCTATTATCACACAATTCCTGAATAAACTCTGTAATTTCTGCTGTTCTGGGGCACAGTCTGTTCTGACTTTGTGGATGCTTTTTTAATACCTATTGTTTAAACTTGGTACCAAAATGGCTGGGCCTCCTCACACCAGCAGCAGGATTGCCCTTTGCAATCCTGTTTCCCCAGGTCTAAGTTATGCCTCTTCAACACATAAAACAAACAAAAAAGCGAAATAGATGATAAGCATTAGCTAGTGAATTCAAAAATGAGAATGCTTTTAGTGTCTGAGAACCAAAGCTGTGATTAACTCTGTGGCTTAGGGAACAAGCCAGCAACAAGACACAAACAAACAAGCCTTTGTATTTTGACAAACAGAAAGTTCATCTTAAACCAAGTACTTCCATTTGCTAATGCCAGCACCAGTACATCTATTTCAATGGGACTACAGGTATTTCTATCCAGGGAGACTACAGATCTATGTTATAAAAATCAGGAAATTATTTTAACACCTCATACCCATGCAGGTAATGGGTAGAAAGCTTTTAGTACCAATAGTCTACAGAAGTGTGTCTATAACTATGGCAATGGGCTGTGGCCTAAAGTCTCCAGCCCCAGGGCCTGGTGATGCCCAGAGCAGCAGCAGCCACTCCCTGACTCCTGCCAAGGAGCAGGGAAGCAAATGGAAAACTCCTGTGGGTTCACCTGAGCTCACCAGGGGAGCAATAAAAGGAGTGCAGGGGGCATGGGGCTCCTTGGGTGCTGGAGG
>VZTH01007641.1:0-13085 GCA_013397815.1 Aleadryas rufinucha
GGAGAGCGCGGCGCGTCCCGCCCCGCCCCGGGGCTCCGATGGAGGCGGCAGCGCCCTGGTGAGTGTGTGCACCGATCCAGCACCGGCCCTGGCCCCGGCCTTCACACCCCCCGCCCAGGCCGCTTTGCTGCCCTCACGGGATCCGTGCTCCTCGCACGGGCCGTACCCCGGCTGCCGGCGCGGTTCCGGCTCCCCCTCAGTTCGCGGCTCCCCTCACGGGAGCTGTGCTCCTCGCACGGGCCGTACCCCGGCTGCCGGCGCGGTTCCGGCTCCCCCTCAGTTCCCGGCTCCCCTCCCGGCTCTCCTGGGGAAGGCTGAGCGGGGTTTGCTGCCCGCTCTCACCGCCCTGCGTTGCTGTCCGTCTCTCCCCAGCCCGCAGCCCGCCGGGGCCATCCGGCCCATCGAGCGCGGCTCTGTCCATCGCATCTGCTCGGGGCAGGTTGTGCTGAACCTCGGCACGGCCGTGAAGGAGCTGGTGGAAAACAGCCTGGATGCCGGAGCTACCAACATCGGTAACTCGTCCTCGATTTTCATCACTTTTCATAGGCTTCTAAAGCACGTCTTTTTCCTCAAAACCGAGTGCATGTTAACAGATCTGGGCTAATACTCTCTGTTAGGGCCAAGCATGTTTGCAGTGATTTTACACCTCAGGTTGATAAAACATTCTGATTTCCGGGCTCCAGCTGCATTCCTAGTAGCGTGTGAGATTGTGTTGTTTAATTTCTAGCCCTTTTGGCCACTAAAAAAGTGTGTGGGCTGTGCAGCAGTGGTGATCAGGCTGTGCCAGCTGGCCTTAGGCTAGCACAGGGTACAGGCAGCGCTGGTTTCCAGAGCTCCCAGGATGGTGCCTGGGATAACTGGGAAAACTTCGGTTCAGTGAAGCTTAACTACGTGGAACTACAGCCTGGTCTGAATTAGATTGACCTAACTTTTGGCAGCTATCAGGATGTTTTTTTGTTTGTTCCATTTTGACATGGAAAGCTGTTATTTGAAGAATTGACTTCAAGTGAAAAATTGATACCGAACACTGTGTGTGAACGTAAAGAATTAAAATACTTTATGACTCAATTTTGTAGATATAAAACTTAAAGATCATGGAGCAGAACTGATAGAAGTTTCAGATAATGGAGGTGGAGTGGAAGAGGAAAACTTTGAAGGCTTGAGTAAGTTGAGCTTTTTTTCATAATTTATATTTGGGCATTTTGAAAGTGGGTTTTCAATAAGAAAGCCACTTTTTTTTAAAAAACCAAATTTCCTAAGTTTAATCATATTTAATGCGTACTTGGCTTTTATATAATGTGTGACCTGCAAGACTTGAGCAACACTAGACTGGTCTTTTCTAGTGCTCTTGTAGTTATAGTTCTTGTAACTCAGAAATAGTCTTTGGTTTCATTGCTTATTTAAGTGGCACAAGCAATACAAATAATCACAGAGGAGAAAATCCTATAAATGTTCATGTGGATTCATTCATGTTTAATCACTGATCATTGTTGAAGGGGTTGAGCTGTGTGTAAGTGACTGCTTTGGGAAGGTGAATTATAAAGCTGAGTATTTGCTGAAAGGGAACTGGCATTGCACTGGCTGTTAAATGTCCCATTTGCTAGTTTTAAATTGCACAAAATGGGAGCAGAAGCAATACTGTCTGATGAATCTAATTAACCACTGCAACAGAAATACTGGCATTTCTTTTTTGATACAACAACTAGGAATCTTTTCACCGTAGGTTATTACTCAGTAACTTTGCTGTTCACTGTACATTATTGGTACATCAGAAACTCGCTCTGCTGCTGTTCCAGGACAGTGAAAGCTCAGGGGTGCTGCTGCTGGGTCAGGTTGTTACCTGGTGCTGCGCTGATGGTGTGGATTGAGTCCTCCTCAGCTGTTGTGGGGGGCTGGCCTTATGCCTGTCCTCTGTCTCCTGTGCACAGCACAGGCTGCAGCTGTTTTCTGGCAGGGCAAAATCCGGGACAGGTCCAGCAGCAGCAGAGGCAGATGCTGTGTCCTGCTCTGAGGCATCTTGTACTGCTTATACCAAAAATGCTGAATGAATCTTGGTAAATGTGGAATAACAGGTGCACCTGAGGATTTTAAAGAGATCTTGTTTATAGGAAAAAGGGAAAGCAAGCAGTATTTTGTCTTTAATCGTTATGTAAAGTACACAATGAATAATACAGAAGGTTTTTTGCTTCTTGACACGCATACAAAATCTACTTGCATAGACCAGTGTCACTTTGAAGTGAAATATGTATTTGAAATATCTTTTTCCAGCTCTGAAACATTATACATCAAAGATACAAGACTTTGCTGATCTAATACATGTTGAAACATTTGGGTTTCGAGGCGAGGCTTTGAGTTCACTGTGTGCATTAAGGTAATTAATATTATTTGTTAGTAGTAGAAAGTTACTGTATGCACAAAAACACAGCACCCTTTCAGTTCACCATTATTGATAAAATGAGGCTTTGGAAACTTCCAGTTCCTTACTGTTGGGTCAGTTTTGAGCAGTAGGTTGCACAACATCCCAAGTCCTTTCCAACCAAAATTATTCCATGATTCTAAGCACCTAATTGGTCATTTTATGTACAAAATTTAGCATTACTTAAGTATGCAGATCTTTACAGCATGGGACTGTGTATTTGCATGAGTGATTCTGTGATGTAAAGCACTAATATTTAAGTGCTGGTTGTTAGGCTGTAACTCATTAAAACTGTACTTAAATTTCGTTCAGACCAACTTATACATTTTAAATCAGCTTTTGTACACAGTGCCGCTGGCATCTGTTAGAATGAGGAATGTGGTGTTCAACAAAACTAGATTTTAACATTGAATTTTATAGGAGAGGAATGAAAGGGATACAAATAAGAATGTTTGTGTTGTAGCTAGGAAAATGTTATACTCGTCTGAAGAGCAGGTTCCTAGTTGTTCATGGTGAAGAGTTGTTTTAATTAAGTTAATAGTATTGCTGTAGTTTCTGTGCTGATTGTCATGAGGAATAGATAAGATAATACAGTGCTCAGTGAATAATTCTGTTGCTTCTTTCCTCCTGTTAGTGATGTTACCATTTTTACCTGTCATAAGTCAGCAAAGGTTGGGACTCGTTTGGTGTTTGATCACAGTGGCAGAATTACTCAGAAGACTCCTTTCCCACGACAGCAGGGAACGACTGTCAGCATCCAGCAGCTGTTTTATACCTTACCAGTGCGGCATAAAGAGTTTCAGAGAAACATCAAAAAGGTAAGGTCAGAACTTGTCAATTCAAACGAGTGTCATACCCCAGAATTTATTCACTGCTGAATGCAATTCAGTTCTCTGTAGAATACATTGATTACAGACTACTCCATGCCTGTCTTATAACTTAATCAAATAAGAAAAGTTTTCTTGTGTGCTTTTCTTTTGTGCTTTGCAATATTTGTTACATCCTGTACATAATGTACATTTAAGGTACATTCTCAGGTTTTAAGATTTTGAAAAGAATCCTTATCATGATCACTAATGTGTATTTTAAAACCAGGAACTGCTGTGTTGTGGCTAGATATCAGTGTTGTAAACATCCTGTTTATTTTTAAAGTACTATTTTTCATATTTTTTTTAATTGAGTTTGTGAAGATTTTAAGAACTATAAAACTCCCCCCTTGTTACCTGCAGCTATTGAATGCTTTGTGTATACATTTATGTTTTCAAAAGAGACATTTCATATAAATATGAACTTTCTTTTTGCCTTTAATAGGAATATGCAAAAATGGTCCAGCTGTTGCAGGCCTACTGTATTGTTTCCAAAGGAGTGAGGATTAACTGCACTAATCAAGTTGGCCAAGGGAAGAAAAGCTGTGTGATATCCACTGCTGGAAGTCCCAGTTTAAAGGAGAACATTGGAGCAGTATTTGGACAAAAACAGGTGTTGCTTTTCTTATCGAAAAGAGAGATAATGCTGTATAGAGAGATTTTTAATGTCTAATAAAATGTGAGAGGATGGAGTGTTGGCCTGCAGCACACCCTACAGGCTGACAGAGGAGAAACACCGCAGCCTCCACGGATTCCTCTCAAAGTCCTGGATCTGCTCAGAGATGTTTTATGGAAGAGAAATTATTTAGGAGATGGGGGGTTATGGCTTTATATCTCTCTGAAACCAGTTTTAAGAGCTGCTGTACCAGCAAATGTTCTGTATGTCACAAGAACAAGCAATTTTAAAAAATCCTAAAAATGGTGTGATGTGAAAGACTTAACTAAAGAACAGAAAACTGCATTGTATCCAGCTCCTCCTATGAAACTGAGTTTTACTGGTGTTCTGGTTAACCTTTAAATGGGATTGCAGCCAGCCCCTGTAAAGCTGTAGACTGTGGTGCTTCCTAAAGGATAGCTGTAAAAATAATTGTTATTCTCTAGATGAGAGCAGAGATGAAAGAAAGCTCAAAAACATCTTTCCTACAACTGTATATTACAATCATCAGAAATATTGAGTGATTGACAGCTGCTGGCTGTTGATAAACAGTTTTTCCTTCCACAGTGCCCATGCAGAGATCTCAAAGCCTGTTCATGCTGAGGCTGAAAGATGAGATGGAAGATGGAACTTTGTGTTGCCACGTGGCACCAAGCACAGCTGAACATTGAGTGTTATCTGAATAGAATGTTTAACTTATAGCCTGTTTTTAAATATTGAATACTTAAATTGATACAAGCTGCTCTAATGGCAGAAAAATAATGGTGGCACGACTGGGAAAATGTTTGTGGTACACATGACTGTTCTTAGGGAGCTTGTGATTCAAACAACACATTTTCTAATAGTTTTATTGGCCTTTCAAAAGACACTTCTGTTACTCTTTTTGCCTTTTGTTTTGGGATAAAACTTGTTTAGGTCGTGTGTATGTCAAGCTGTCAATCATTTTGTTGTTCTGTCTGTGTACATTTAAAGTAAGGGTCTGAACTGAGGCACAGGTTGTGATATCAAAGGATGAGAACAGCCATTTATTAAAGGCATTGTTCTGTTTCTCAGTGAACAGTGCTGTTGTCTTCTGGTAGGTTTGGATATTTTACATGTTTGTCTTGGTCAGCCAAAACCCACCATTTTCTCAAATAAATTTTAAGGCTAATAAATGACAATAAAATAGAAGGAAAAATCTATATAAGGTTGATGTTTCAGTTCCTTCCCTTTTTTTTTTTCTCCAGTTGCAGAGCCTTATTCCTTTTGTTCAGCTTCCTCCTAGTGAAGCTGTTTGTGAAGAATATGGACTCAACCCTGCTGACATGCCACAAAATCTTTATAGGTAAATAGAAAAGTACAAACCACTGTTGGCATTTTACCATAAACCAAAATTGAAAAGAAAAAAGTAAAAGAAATAAAAAGGTGTTGTGGTTTATAGTATTAAAAAGAGCCAAGAACAGCAGAGTAGATATCAGGATGCAGTTTTGTAGTAGCCTTGATCAGATAAGGAATTGGGAGAGGAAATGTGTGTGTTCATATTCACTGATGCTGTATAATAGTGTTTTTCCTTAAGCCCCTTATAAAATACTTGCCCTTTAACCATGCTTTTCTCATCCATTTTACCTCACTCTTACATTATTTATCCAACAGAATTACTGGCTTCATCTCTCGTTGTGATCACGGTGTTGGAAGGAGTGCGACAGACAGGCAGTTCTTCTTTATCAACCAACGTCCCTGTGATCCAGCAAAGGTGAGGTTTATTTTTAAAAAGTTTCTTTTTCTCTCATCACCCCCACTAACTTGTTCAATATTCTCTGAAAACCTCAGGATTAGGAGCTCATGTGTATGGTTTTTTTCTTGGTGGTGCAAGTTTGTGTGTCAAGTTTCTGTCTTAGTTGTGTCTATTTGTGTGAACAAGAGCTCAACCATACAATCTATGTTTTAGATTAATATAAATCTTTAGATTTTAAATAAATCTATTTAAATCTAAATAAATGCTTAGATTATAAATATTTAGATTGTAATTAATATACACTGGTGCAAAATAGAAGATAATAGTATTGAAATTTACTGGTTTTTCACC
Source organism: Aleadryas rufinucha (assembly GCA_013397815.1). Lineage (NCBI taxonomy): Eukaryota > Metazoa > Chordata > Aves > Passeriformes > Aleadryas > Aleadryas rufinucha. The sequence goes on from VZTH01007641.1 coordinate 6,003, forward strand.
TTTTTTGCAGGTTGTCAAGATTGTGAATGAAGTTTATCACTTACACAATAAACACCAGTATCCATTTGTTGTCCTTAACATTGGGGTAGATTCTGGTATGTTCTGAATAATTTTTAGTAACTTCAGTAGAGGCTGTTACAATTTATTCTTCAATGATGTTTTTATTTAGAGAATATTGTAATTTTCATCTGTATGATTTCCTGCACTCTGGGGACTTTTTAATGCTCAGTTGGTGAGGGAGAGATAGGGTCTACCTGTGGTTCCACTATTTTTCCCCTCCTCCTTTTCTATACTCAAAAGTAACTTTTTATCTTAAGTGATGAGGAAGAGGTCAGCTTAAATACAAGAAAACTTGTATCACGTTTTTGTTTGCTGGAATGTTGAGACAGTTAAATCTGATTTGCAGACAAAATGGCAAACAAACCAGAACTAATTCTAGGTAATAACATTTCATTTTATTTGGAAAGCAGTAATTTTTTTCTCTTTTTTTTTTTTTTTCCCCAGAGTGTGTTGACATCAATGTAACTCCTGACAAAAGGCAAATTTTACTTCAGGAGGAAAAGTTTTTATTAGCAATTCTAAAGACTTCTCTGCTGGAAATGTTTGGTAGTGATGTTAACAAACTGAATGTCAATCAGAAACTTCTGGACATGGCAGGTAGGACACAAAATGTGGAAGTTTTGAGTATGATACATGGCAGAGAATTGAAGGTTGAAAAATGTGTTCTTAAAAACCCAAAGAAGAAATAAAAAAAAAGTAAAAATAAAGGAGGAGCCTGAGTTATTAAGTGATTGTTATGGAAATGCCACATGCCAGCACAGCAGGATTTACAGTCAACTTTATGAGGAAAAAATTAACACAAAATTAATTGATAATGCTTGCAAAAGATTTCTCCCAAGATACTGAAAGAGATCTATGGTTTTTTATGGAAATATCTTTGAGAAAGAATGGTTAAGGGCTCATAAACAAGATATGAAAATTAAATATGAGTTTATTGGATTTTAAACTTTGATTCTTGTACGATATCTACAGAAATTGATGATTCTTGTGACTGTGTAGTCTTTCAAAATCGCTTTCCTGAGTTAAGACCATCTCATCCTCTTCCTTTCATTCACCAGAGCCCCTTCTAATTTTCCTTTTTGCTGACATACAGAATCAGTTGTAGCCTGATTCTCTCTGTTGTTTTAAATTAACCTTTAGTAAAATCCGTGTCGGGCTGGCAGTTGGCGAGGTTGAAGTCCTCTAATGATCTGCAAATCCCAAATACTCGAAGTGCCTTTTGTGCCAGCTCCTTAACACTTTGTCAGTGCAATTTTATAGTGACCATTAAAGTGTAAGAGCTATTCACTTTTCATGGTCAGTCTGTCATTAAACTCTTTTGATAATAGAAATAAATGTGCTGATTGGACTGATTACTGTTCCAGTTTGAAAAGAGACTACAAATTCATTCTTAGTAGTGCCATTAAGTGTCTTCAAGGTGTACCTGTTTCTGTGTTTGATATGAATGCATTTCAGCCCCATACTCATTGTCTGAAGCTTCAGGGCTCCTTTGGGCAGTTTGCTGTTTTCCTACCTCTTTTCATTCCCTTTATTATATAATATTATAAATCATCATTTAATTCATGTTTCCATCTAACTTAGAATCTTGAAATACTCTGTATTCTGATTTTATTAGGCAACTTGAAGACACTTCCTGAAGAGACAGAAAAGCCTCAGGCAGAAATGCTGTCTGACTCTGAGACTGAAAATCCAAGTGGTGAAGGCAAAAGAATAATGACTCTTGCCAGATTAAGGGAGTCGTTCTCTCTCCACCAAGGAACAGAAAGTAATTTTCAAGGCTCTAAAAAGGTAAAACAGCAGCACAGGTCCCCTAGACAAAGGTTACTCGATACCACTGGGAGTACTCTCAAGATTCAAAAGGCTGTCTTGACTAAGGAGGCTGAGAGTTGTCCTAAGTTGGACTCAAGGGTGTCAATTCCAAGGAGACACTCGAGAAAATTAGAAGATAATGCAGATTCTGGATTCTGTAGCATTTCTGAATCAGATGCTGGATGTAGTACACCAGAAGCTGGAAGCTGCATCAATAGTGAAAGTGCAATTAATTCTGAAGAAGAATTCAGTAGCACAGAGGAACAGATTCAGAAGGAATGTCTGGAAACTGCTGGGTGTAGTAAGAAGCCATTGGACTGTGATGTTCAGGTCTTGGGCTCTGAACCCAGGTTAGATCAAGTGAAAGACTGGACTGATCAAAATGAATTCTCTCAAGAAGCCAGTAGTTGTTCCCCAAGAGTAAAACGTTTTAAAAGCAGAAAGTTTAAAAGTGAAGCAGATGATTCCGAGGCAGGAAAATATCCTGAAGTGAAGAACACTGCTGTTGATGTGCTGGTGGAAGTTAAAAAGAAAATTGTGCCTCTTGAATTCTCTATGAAGGTTTTGGCAGAAAAGGTAAAAAAGGTAATACAGCAACAACAGAAAAATACAGAAACTGAAAATTACAGAAGATTTAAAGCAAAAATTAGTCCTGGGGACAATAAAGTAGCAGAAGATGAATTAAGAAAAGAGATCAGGTATTTCTGCTTTCATTTGCTTGATAATATTTTGTTCATCAGCTAATAAAATTAGTTAAGGAAGAATATAAGACTTTCTTGGGGGGTGGGCAGGAGACTTACATGTACCTGTTAGTTTTGGGTCTATTTTTTATTTAATGTCACTAAAAAGTTTGTTTGATGAGTTATTTTGCTGACAGAGCAGCTACTTGAACTAAGTGCAAACAGAATATGGAAAAAGACACTAAAAAGGCCACAAACATCATAGATTTGGCTTAGATCAGCCTTGTAAATTGCAGTGCAGTCAGGGAAACACCAAATTTCATGACAGATAACAACAATACACTGAAAAGACTGCTTAGCTCCTATTCCTCCCTTGTGTGAATGAAATTTGGTGAGACTTCCCTGGACAAAAGAGTTACATTCAGGTGGTCAGCAGACAGTAAAAGTCTGTGATTTGTTAATATTTGGATTAAAAAAACGTGTTAGGAAAGTCTTGTAATTGTGAAAAGAAGGCAGATATGTCAGCTGCCTTCGAAACCACGATGTCATCTTCAGTGTTACTTGGACTATTGCCATACTGCCTGCTTCTAATTTTATTATCACAAATGGGGGAATCCTGAACAAGTCCTGTCTTAATGATGGATTGTGTTCTGCCACTAATGGCCTCATCAGTCAGTGAGAGATTCTCAATAAATACTTTTTTTTACATTTATATCCTGTTTAAATGAGGTTTTCTTTAATATAAAGTGTGTTCTTCAGGGGAGAAAAAGAGGTTTTTAAGTTTTACATGGTAACTGATACAATGTAATTTATAATCTCTTTATATTTTTTGTATACAGTAAAGAAATGTTTGCAAAAATGGAAATCATTGGCCAGTTCAATTTAGGGTTTATAATAGCAAAGTTGAATTCTGATCTTTTCATAATTGACCAACATGCTACTGATGAGAAATACAACTTTGAAATGTTGCAGCAACACACTGTTCTCCAAGGTCAGAAGCTGATAGTGTAAGTATTTTCAGTGCTTTAACAATAACATTCTTTAAGTTGAATTCAGTGTTTCAGAAGGATATCTGTCATTTATATTTATGTAACATTTCACACGTTCAGAACACTTGAGACTAAAGTGGTTTTTATATTCTGTGTTTCAAAGAGTCAATCCTCACATGAAACACCAATTCCATGGATGCAGTTGTAGCTGTGCATCAAGTCAGTGGTCAGACATTTCCCAGGGGGCTTTCATAGCAACCCCCAGTTTGGTGGGATACTGGAAACTCTTCCTGCAACAAGGAATGCTGCCCAGCTTCATTCTGCTGAGTAACACTTGGAAGTCACTGTTCAGTAGTGAGATTTCTTTTTTTTAACAAAGCAGAGTGAAAAGTTTCACCACAGAGCTCTGTATTAAGAATCTCTAGGTTGCTTCTGAAATTTAAGTGCTCTGCACTGTGTAGCTATGCAACACCATCTTCTTCTCTCTCTTTCAGGCCTCAAAATCTCAATTTAACAGCAGTGAATGAAACTGTATTGATTGAAAACCTGGAAATATTCAGGAAAAATGGGTTTGATTTTGTCATAAATGAAAACGGTGAGTTTGGACCAGAATTGCTGGAAGTAAAAGAGTTCAATGGTTTAATCTTATTTATGATGCAAAAATTGCCTTGGGTGTTATCAGAAACTTTGTGATAAGATGCATTATTGTATATGGGATGTTTGTTTTTTAAGACTTAAAATTCTGTGGTGTCTCTGCATGATTTAACAGAACACTGTAGATTATTTATCTCACCAGCTTGTTACAGAAGTTTTTGAAGACTCTTTGGAGTCACTCTTTGGCTATATGACTGGATGTGCATTTTCTGGATGTGTTACATTAAAATCCTTTTGTTTTATTTATTATTTATTAAAATCCTTTTGTTTTATTAGTACACCTGCAGGGATAAATGCAGGCAAGTGATGAATGTAGTAATTTAAAATAAATAGATACTATTAGTAACTGATTTTCTTTGGTTTCCTTATGGCTTTAGTACTGACTTGCTTTGTTCTTTTGAGCAAATTCTGGAACCTGCAAGCTCCTTATTGTTTCCCTCACACAGTGAGGATAAGGAAAATGCAGTGAGGCACCACTTTGCTATTTGGGAAGTCACTACACATTTTTTCCATAGTCTTCATTCTGGAATATCCCAGGGTTTCTTTGGTCTAAAATGCTAAAAATTAATGATAATTAATTATCAATCTCTTACCATTATAAATCCTTAGTGATTTTATAGTCACATAAACTCAAAATAGTTTCATAAACCAATTGTTCTTTGGAATTTAAGGGTTTGTCAGAAAGTAGATCTTCCTGCTTTTAAGTTTGCAAACAATTTTTTTGTTAATGTTAAAATGTTAATGTTAAACTGCCATAGTTACCACTTTGGTTACTTAATTACATCCATCAAAAGATTAAATTTGAACATTGGTATATACACACATCGCATCATATGAACGTTTTAAAGTAGTTTCTTAGTTTTTCTCTCAAGAGAAAGTAATTTCCTGCATTTCTGTGTTTCTTTATTATCATTGCAAACCTTCCAGCTCCTGTAACTCAAAGAGTTAAATTGGTATCGTTGCCAACAAGCAAAAACTGGACTTTTGGTCCACAGGACATAGATGAGCTGATCTTCATGTTGAGTGACTGCCCTGGGGTGATGTGCAGGCCCTCCAGGGTGAGACAGATGTTTGCTTCTCGAGCTTGCAGAAAGTCTGTAAGTACTGCACTTGATATTTGTGTTCAAACAAATAAATACCACCTTTCCTGATGTAGTGTAGGTGGCTGTATCTGTATGTACTGCAGGGCAAGTTCATTTACTGCTGAGTGTCAACAGCAAATATCCTTCTGTCTGTTCCTCCTGTTTTTATCTAGTAGAATTTGGGGAAAACTTCTGGTAGTTTATATTTTGTTCCAAATTAATGCATTTATGAAGATGGTGTTAGCTGTGTTTTGTCTTTTGGTTCTCTGGTAGGTTTTCTTGCTTTTAATGCCTTGCCCAGAATTTATTTACTGTAGTAGCTGAAGTACTGCTCTGGTCTGTGTCAGCTGGCAAATGGGAAAAGGAAATAATTCATTTTTTTTCCCTTTCCTTGCAGGTGATGATTGGAACTGCACTGAATGTGCAGGAAATGAGAAAACTCATCACCCATATGGGTGAGATTGAACATCCCTGGAACTGCCCCCATGGAAGGCCTACTATGAGACACATAGTCAGTTTAGACTTGATTTCACCAGAATAAGTCAGTGTCTGTTTATTAACATTTTTATTTTTAATTCTTGGCAATATTTTGAGATTTTATCGTGACTCTTTTATTTCGAGTAAAAAAATTTTAGCCAGGCTTCAGAGTTGGAAACAGCAGCACTTGAAGGCATTCAGTGGGGTTTCCTTGTTCTTCCTGTGAATCATCAACACAAACATCCTGGAACTCATGTAAATAACTTCTCTCTTACTGCAGTTTACTGTGTGTTGTACTTATCTGAGCAGCAATCCAAACTTTTATAAAATAAATATGTTTATATACAAAGATCAGGAGTAGGTGAGCCTCATTTACAGCAAATATACTGATTCTTAAAATGAAGTGGCATGTGAATTTAAGTCCCTAGGAATTCCATTAAATATTAGCTTTCTATGTTTATACATCATATGTGTGGTAATTTTAAAGAAAATGAAAATGATACACAAGTTAATTTTTTTTTTTTTTTGCTTATACCAATTCTGGGTTTCATTAGATAATGACTTAGAGCTTTAATATTGCATTTAATGATTAATTTACTGGTATCTGTGTTTAAGGCTTGAACAGAATAATTCGTTTGGCATCTTTACTTTTAGTTAGCATCGTTCCCTTCCGAATTCCAAACTTGTTTTTCAAGAACAGGGATTCCTTTTCCTTTGACCAGTCAGGTCAGCCCAAATTCTATCTCAGTACAATCAAAATAGTTAGAAAATGGTCTTTTTGAATCAGAAACCGTTAAACTGGGTAGCTAAGCTCTTCCATTTCTGTAGGACCTGCGTTTATGGGTTATGTTCCCTTCACGCTCCATTTGCTGCTGGTGGAGGGGTGGCCGTGATGCTGCTGCTGTTCCTCCAGTGCGCAGAGCCGCCCGTGCCGCTTCTCCGAGCAGCGTGGCAGAGCCGTGCTACCCGGCACGGCCGGGGCCAAGAACCTTCAACAGATTGTTCGTGTTCCGTGCGGAGCCGCGATTTCGCACCCGTGCTCTGCCTGTGCGGGAACGCGGCAGCGTTGGTGCGGCCGCGTCGGTGCGGCTGCGGCCGCGTCGGTGTGGCTACCGCCGTGTCGGTGTGGCTGCGGCCGTGTCGGTGTGGCTACGGCCGTGTTGGTATGGCTACGGCAGCGCCGCCGCACTGCCCCTGCGCGGCCGAGAGGGGCTCGGCACCGGCCCGGCCCCGCCGTCCCTCAGGCAGGGCTCGGTGAGGGCTCGGCACCGGCCCGGCCCTGCCGTCCCTCAGGAAGAGCTCAGCACCGGCCCGGCCCCGCTGTCCCTCAGC
>VZTH01007647.1:0-83531 GCA_013397815.1 Aleadryas rufinucha
AAACCCCAACAAAACAACCCAGATAAACAAGTGATGTAAATGACAAACAGTTGCTCACCACCACCTGCCCAATGCCCAGCCAGTTCCCCACCTTTCAGGTAGTTGCAGAGAGCAGTAAGGTTTGTCTGACCCTCTTTTTGTCCAGGCTGAGTTGCCCCAGCTCCCTCAGCTGTTCCTCATCAGACTTGTGCTCAAGACCCTTCCCCAGATCTGTTGCCTTGTCTGAACACGCTCCAGCCCCTTCATGTCTTTTCTGTAGGAACATGTTTGCAGAGAGAAAGCTCAGCATAATGAGTCAGGCTGGCCAAGGTTAAGAGCCAGTGCCTTATGGCCACTCCTGGAGTTCCATAAGGCATTGTCTCTAATTTTTGTGCCTCTCTGTTGCAGAGATGTCACTCCAGATGTGCATGTGGGCTCTGTAAAAGGGGTATGTTTAAATAATAATGTGGCGGGGGGGAGGGGCTGGTTGATGGTTTGGTAAACATCATTAAGGTTGCTACCTCTGTATTAGAGTTGGGACCTTTTTAACAGATTTCTTTCATGTTTACAATAGGGGACTGTGCTTTACAACATTAAATACCTTGTTTCTGAAGGTAATAAAGTGAAGTTTCTAAACTGAAGCATTGCTGAGCTGTTCTGTTTCACAGTGTTTGCAGGAAGTTGGGCTTAGGAGGTGGGAGGGTCTCACTCTGTTGCAGTGCTTTTACCCAGACCTTGCATTTCTAGCCCGAGTAGCAGCCAGGATTGAGCCATGCAAGGTATTCATCCCATTTGTCATCCCATTCTTTATCCCATTCCTCATCCTGCTTGTCAGTCAGTGCAGCGGGGGATTCAGATCTAGCACAGAACAGATTTAGGGTCAGGTGATGCTACTGTCGAGGTATTTTTCATTTCGTTTTAAGACCTTTTGTGTGCTCACCATGATTTATAACGCCCTCAGGCCTGACACAGAAATGGCTTTACCTGTTTAATCTCTGTCTGTTTGAGAGATTGTTTATATGAATTAAGCAAATGATTTAATTTTTTTTTCTCCTATTTGAGACCACTGTTGAAAGAGAAGTTAAACATCCAACAAGTGGTGTGGATTTTGACCTCAAGCCTTGAGCAGGACAGACCTCGAGGGTTTTGGGTTTGGGTTTTTTTGCGTGGTGATGCCTTAAACTCACTGCCTGAGGGTGTCCAGCAAAGAATAATGTTCTAAAGGTGCTCCAGGGTTGTTGGGGCACAGACTGCGTGTGACTGCCCGAGGCTGCCGCCTTCACTTGGGAGCAGTTTGGACTTACACTTTCTGCCTGCCACATTTTTCTGTTTGGCAGCTGGAGCAGTCTGGGGTGACGTGGCTATATTTAGGTGTATCCTTCTGTGGCTGAGTTTATGGAGGCTTATGTAGATTAGGGTAAAAAATTTATTTCACTCCTTGCCAACTTGCACATGTTAGCTGGGACATCTCTAATGGAATGAGGCAAGTGATGCTGAAGACAAGTGAAATGAGGTTAATTCCGGCTGGGTTTGTAGCTCGTTGCAGAGCAGCATATGAAAGCTCATTGCTTTGCTGCAGTTACTTCTTTAAATCAACAAAATCCCTGTGTCTTACTTGAGGCACTGTAAATCTTCACATAATAATTAATGTTACAGCTGTTGGTCATTGACACATGGGACCTACAAAAACTGCTTCTCCCACAGTTACAGCTGGAAGGTGAATGTAAAGGTTGATGTTTTCCAGGCATGGTCTTGGCTTCAAGGAGAATTGGATGGGATGGTAAAAATTCCCTCGAATGTTGGACTGGAGACACGTTCAATTGGAAACCTCTCAGGGCATAGGCCAGCTTAAAACTAAATGAGAAATAATATTTGTGGCCTGTAAATGTACAAAACTCTCTGAGAAGTATAGTGCTGTCTGTAGTGCTGAGGGGCTGCTGCTGCTGCTTCGGTACAGCTCTGTTATTTCCCCAAAGAAATGAAAGTATTTCGCCCATGTTATTCACAAAAAGTTCTAATCAGAACTTTTGTTTCCAAGGGAAAAAGCTGCAGACAGGATTGCGGATGGGCACCGCACTGCCTGCGCATTCATCCGAGGGGCTTTCCATGGGATCATTCATTATGTGTTTTCCAGCAGTCAGATGATCTGGATGCCTCAAATTCTGTCTATGCTCACATTAAATAGTGTGAGACTGCACCAGTGGAGATTGGAGATACGTCTATGTATTTATAAATATATAGGTCTGTATGCACACGTCTATATTTATGTCGCTGTGGTATTACTTCAGTGCTATAGAAAACCTCAGCTGTTTGTGCGTGTCAGGTTTCTCCTGTTCTGTGTGTGACTCACACACTGTCCCATCTTTCTCCATCCCTTCAGTGTCTTGTTTGCTCCCAGCAGCTGCTGGCACGCACTGTGGTCGGTGTGATCTGATGGAACAGGGCCCAGGCATGGCAAGGTTCTGATTTTTTTTCACCAGGGTTGTGCTTTTTGTCTGGATTTAGTCGTTGAAGAGTTCAAGTGTTCTCCCAAAGCCTCTCATGTTCTGGTGGGTTCCTGCCGTGGCACTCGCAGCATGTCCCATCACTTGTCCCCTGATGCTCTGGGTCCCTTGGAGACTGGGGTTGAAAGATCTGCCTATCCACAGACGGCTTAAGGCAAAAAATCCTGTTCTTTGATGGATTTGAGTTCATCAATTTATCTCTTCCCAGTTTAGAACATGTTGTCAGTTCAAAGGTTGCATTTTTTGAGCTTTTGGTTAATGAGGTGTCCTTGTGTTTAAAAATCATAGAATTATAAAGTGGTTTGTGTTGGAAGGGATCTTTAAAGACCAGCTAATTCCAGTCCCCTTGCACTGTCCCCAGGTACAACATCCACATGTTTTTTGAACATTTCCAGGGATGGTGCCTCCATCACTGGCCTGGACAGCTGTTCCAGGACTTGACCATCCTTTCAATGAAGATATTTTCCCTAATATCCAACCTTAACCTTCCCTGGTGCAACTTGAGGCTGTTTCCTCTCATCCTGTCAGAATGGAATGGGAATGGGAATGGGAATGGGAATGGGAATGGGAATGGGAATGGGAATGGGAATGGGAATGGGATGGGATGGGATGAAATGGAATGGAATGGAATGAAATACAATACAATACAATACAATACAATACGATACAACAGAATATTTCGGTGTGAAGGGACCTACAATGATCACCTGATCCAACTCCCTGACCACTTCAGGGCTGTCCAAATCTTTACACTTTCATTGTATTTATCTGCCAACTTGGTGTTCACAGCTCTCCTCCCCTGAATATCATTCTGCATCTTAATAGTTGCAGGTAATGTAAATTTTCTGAAATTATGTGTTGCTTTCTCCATTTGTCACTGTGAAGGTGTAATGTCTGAGCAGCTCTGGGGGTCACATCATGGGAGACATGCTCAGCGTGTCAGTTCGTGTAGCTGACTCACAGCTAACCTGATGCTTTTGCTTTTTAACTAAAGTTAAAATTATTTTGGTTTAAAATAGCGCCTAGAAGAGATTAAATCCATAGAGCCATCACTTCAGCCTGTGTAGCAGCACTTAGATTATCCAGGGCTGTTCAGCAGGTAAATTAATCCACGGGGAACAGTCCTAAATACTTGATTCAGTGACCAGTTTGCACACAAAACAGCTTTAATGTAAAACAGAGAAAATTATGTTTTAAATGAACACAAAGTGTTGATTAGAAAAAGGGGCAGCAGGACTTATTAGCTCTTTTTTCTTTTTTTGTTGTTTCATTTAGAGAAAACTTATTTTGACACATAGTTATTTTGTTTTTCCTCAGTTTGATGTGTTAAAAGATGACTGATGTCAGCTGCTGATTTGTTTCTACAAAGACTAATTAGACACATACTGAGATAGGCTTTTAAAATTAATGGATTTTAATGGATCAATGGATTTTTTTTTCTGTGAATAGACAACATGGCGTGCCTTGCCCTGCAAGCCCAGTCTTTGAAATGGAGATTTTTCTAGATAATAATTTCAAACATACTTCTTAAACAATTTGAGGGAGCAAGAGAAGTGTGTGAACAGCTGTTTTCTGTTTTTATCTAATTTTCTTATCCTAAATCATAAATATGTTTACCTGACAGCAAGCCAATGTATAAATGCCAACAAATAAATACCAGTTCTTAGCAGTTGCATGTGTTGGTTTTAAATTTCAAAATATGTTGCAAGCAACTAAATTTTGGAACATTTGATGGGATGCAAAGATATTGAGCCCACTGCCTAGGAAGAAACCCAATACTGACAAATAAAGCCATAGAAATAGGGGTCAAGGTTGAAGCTGTTGTGGAGTCTGTTAGGATGGAGAAAGAACAGGTTGCCCAGAGCAGCTGTGGCTGCCCCATCCTTCGAAGTGTCCCAGGTCAGGTTGGATGGGGCTTGGAACACCTTGGGATAGCGGAAGGTGTCCCTGCCCATGGCAGGGTGGGGGCAACTGGATGGTCTTTAAGGTCCCTTCCAACCCAAACCATTCTATGATTCTGTGACACACTCAGATAAGTTGGTGTGTGTGTTGGGACCTTGTCTGAGTGGCTAAGATTATGGCCTTGAATGAACATATTGGGGACTAAAGATGAGAGGAACGTCAATAGCCCAAAGGGATTTACAGCCAAGGGGTAACCACACTGGAATCCGGAAGAGAAAATACAAATGGGGAGAAGTTGGGGGTGTTCTGGATCAATTGAGTGTTGTCACTTCTCAGTGGGAAAGTCAATATAGCAACAATCCTCATCTGTAAAATGAAATGATATAAGGGAAAATGAGTGAATTACAGTTAAAGCTTCATAAAAACTTACGGTCAGTCAAATGAGATAAGGGGTTCAGTTTCTGAATCAAACCTAATCCATGGGAGCTGGTTCAGGAAGGTCAGTGGAGGCTTCTCAGTGTCAGACCTTGCAAGACCTTGCAAACTTCTGCAAACATTTCCTGGAAATGGAAAGGTAGAAACTATGATGCCAATTAAAAGACATGAGGAGCCATGATAATGTTTCCTCCTAAATAATTTCTATTCTTTCTGGAATGATGTATTTGAATACAATGCAGCACAGAATTTTTAATACTGTTTGTAATTACAAATGGCTTTTAACGGTATGAGCCAAAACATTAGAGCTTAAATGTTCTTTTAGAAGTCATAAGCAGAAACAGTATCATTACACTAAAATCCATAATCTCTGATTTATGTGAATGTGGAAAACATGATGAAGATCATTTTTGACTCTTGCATGGCTCAGCTCAGCATTAAGCATCGTGTGTTCAAGCCATTCTTGCTTTGTTACTCATTTTGTTTATAATTTCTTCCTTCAAGCTACTTTGACAAGTTACTCTGAAAATGTGGAACGTACTAAATATGGAGGGGAAAGCAGTAAGGAACTTGGATCTGGAGGAAACCTGAAACCTTGGCAATCCCAGAAATCCAGCATGGATTCCTGCCTGTACCGCGTGGACGAGAACATGACGGCCTCCACCTACAGCCTCAACAAAATCCCTGAGAGGAACCTGGAGACGGTCCTGTCCCAATCAGTGCAGTCAATTCCTCTTTACCTTATGCCACGGCCAAATTCAGTAGCAGGTAAGAAATTAATGTTTGTGCCTTTAGGTCAGAGCCAGACACAGCACATGGATGCCACAGCCCTTCTTGTGTTTCCTTATCCAAGAAGAAACTCCTTTCTGGAGTCATCATCCTTAAGAATCACGAAAATTGTCTTTTTATTTGACTTACTGGTTCTAAATGGAAAACTCCTTTGTGGAAAACTGTTTCTGGTGGTGTTTAATGGTTATTTCAGCAGTTTATGGTCCCCTTCTTACAAAATTGTACAACAAGATTACAGGGGAATATGTTTAAAACAAAAAAACCAGATTATTTACTGTCATTACAATGCAAATGTCTTGGGTTTAAGGCACAAGACATCATAGCCGTTTCTACTATTTCAAAGGATTCATTGCAAGTAAAATCAAGTGTCTGATGTTCTCTGAAGATCTTAAGAGCTCTGGAATTAGAGAATGGTGGTACTTTCTGTCTACAGAAGATTTGCTCTGGGTCCCATCTCTCATGGTGGACTGTGCCCCAAACATCTCGCACCTCACAGCACCTGCCATTTGCTAATGACTGACATTTTTTGTCTTGGCATAAAATCAACATTATTTTCATTTAAATTCATTTCTGCTCTTTGAAACATTTCTAAATGATGCTGTGCCATACCTTATTGATGTCTTTTACCAGCCTGCTGAGTGTCCCCCTGAAGCTGGTAACAGCAGGGCAGAAAAAAGAGATGGGATTAGAAATATTAAAGCTTTGCTGCAAAGCTGCTTGCCCGGAATTACTCCCTGTTCCTTTATTGCCCCATATTTTTTTCTTGCTGGGTAACTTCTCTGGGGTAAAACGTGTTGTCTGTGTGTCTGTGTAGACACGTGGAGAAATCCACACTTTGAATTCTGAGTCCTGGCAGACGCTGCTTCAGAAAACCCAGAGATGAGTCTGAGAGATACGCCAAAGAGCCTGGGATATTGTCTGTTAAATCAGCATCCTTTGGTGAACCAGGCTGCATTGCATAACTGGATTAGGTTTCCTTTTTAATTCCACTTTAGCCAGTCACAGACCTAAAAGCAGTATAGAAATGAGATTTATAGATGGTGAAGTACAAGCCCAGAGCATGGAGGTGCAGCACAGACTGAAAACCTGAGGTTTCAGACTGGAAAGAGGGGATAGGAAAAAAATGGAAAACTCTGCTTGCGTAGCCTGCTTACTTTAGATGACTTCCTTATAAATGACACAGTATAAACACCTTCCAAAGCAAACAGAGTAGGCTGGGCACCATAAATTTAAATACATGTATGTTGATTTAATTGTCTTTGGCAGTTGTTGATTTGCTTGGAGCATTTAGAGGCAAATATTATTTCAAGAGGAAACTATCTATCCAGCAAAGTTCAGGAACAACTTTTCCTTCCGGATGTTTATTTTTTGACAGGGATTTTTCTGCTTTTAAGTGCTATGTCAGCTAACACAGTTCATGTCCCAGGTTAAGTCATGGAAGTAACTATGACGAGAATTCAAGATTTGGCTTAACGTTTTCTCATCAGTTATCACATATTAGGTCCTTTAAGCTTATGGCACCAGAAAAGTATGGGTTTTAGGTAATGGATTTGTATGGGTGGTTTCCCCCAAACTGTTTAACCTCATTATCTTTGTGCCTGAATGATGGGAAAGGGAAACCAAGTGTAGTTTCAGGGTTAATTTAAGTCTGTCTGCAAATGTGACACTGCTCATAGTTGATGCTGAGCTGCCAATTCCATGTCCTTGCTCCAGTGACACACATTGGATAACCACTTGATAAACCAGATTAGCTGACTAATCCATCTGAAAAGTAACCTATCAGAAAATAGGTATATATTTTCTCAAGGTCGTCAGTGTGGAGACAAAGTGTAGCCGGGAGTGGGGCAAAAAGCTGCCTTTTTTTTAGTGGTATTCCATGGTATTCCACATTCTAAGGTAATCATGAATTCACAGCTTTGCTAAAACAGGCTCATCTTCTCTTATTTTTTTTCAAATGCAGTTGAATTTGTATACAAACAGTCTGTTCTTGGGAAGCAAAGCATAGCAGCACTTATACCTGATGGCTTTTTTTTCCTCTTTTTTTTTCTTTCTAGCTTTTTTTTTTAAGGTTCTCCCCAAGTATCTTCCAAAACAGCACAAAAATACCCATTTTTATAGCAGCTGACAAAGTGCAGTCACTTGAATGCATCGTGTCCTTGCTGTCACTGAGCAATTTACAACTGGGAGCAGTTCTTACAACACGTTCTTCCCTGTGAGGGTGGTCAGGCCCTGGCAAGGGTTGCCCAGAGCAGCTGTGGCTGCCCCGTCCCTTGAAGTGTCCAAGACCAGGTTGGACAGGGCTTGGAGCAACCTGGGCTAGTGGAAGGTGTCCCTGCCCATGTCAGGGGGTTGGACTGGATGAGCTTTAAGGTCCTTTCCAACCCAGACTATTCCAAGATTCTACAATTATTCTCATCTTGCTCTTTGTTGCGTAACGTAAATGCCAAAATGGGATGGTAGATTTGGTAGAGTATATCTGGGTCTTGGTAAATCTCTGAGATTCAAGGATTACCACTTATGTGGCACTTTTTAGAAGCCCAGTTGTGAGAGCAGTGGGGGAACATCTTGCACACCAGCTCCTCATGGTGAGCAGTGCTGAGTTACTACACAGAATATAGACATCATCAAGCAATTTTATGGAATTAAGCCCTCAGGGGTTGGAAAGGGCACTGCTGCCTGTCCCAGGCAGCCAGCCTGGCAAAGCATAGACTTGGAGTGGGAAGGGGAACTGTGCTGCCTAAGGGAAATCCTTGGCGTTGGAGTTGGACATTCAGATTTTTGAATGAACACAGATATCTTAGGGAAATTTGCATTTCATGTACACAACGAATGTCCCATTCTATTTCCATTACCTGTGAAATGAAACGTGAAATCTGGTATTATACAGACCACATGCATGGTTTATAAGGTCTGTTTAAATATTAATAGAGAATTAAAATGCCCTTATATAATACCAGCTCTGGTTTTTTTCCTCTTGGAGAATATAAAATAGCAGCAAATATATTATTAGTTGCAAACTTTAAATTCTTTATCCACTAGAACACTGTATTAATGGAATCCCAGAATCCCAGAATGGTTTGGGTTGAAAAGGCCATCCAGTTCCACCCCTCGCCATAGGCAGGGACAGGTTGCTCCCAGTCCTGTCCAACCCGGCCTGGGACACTTCCAGAAATAGGGCAGCCACAGCTTCTCTGGTCAACCTGTGCCTCCCCACCCTCACAGGGAAGACTTTCTTCCTGCCCTCTGTCTAACCCTGCCCTCTGGCAGTTTGAAGCCATTATTGTTGAACCTGAGGACAGAGTTTGCAGAAATGCCTATAAATTTCGTGGATTTGAGAACATGCCCATGGCAGGGGGTTGGAACAAGATGACCTTAGGGTGAGCTGAATCCCTTCACTCAGAGAAGAGGAGAAAAACCCTTCCCACCTTCTCCTCATCTCCTCCAGAGACCCCCCTCTTCAGAGTCCACCCCCTGCTTAGGTCACCAAATACCTATTTCAGGTCAGGTTGCTTTGTGTTTGTTGCTCAAATAGTGCATTGACACTGAATTATCTTCCACTGTTTGCTGTTTCCCTGGGAGAATTAAATCTGCAGTATGCAAATATTATTTCTGAGGAGGAAATTTTTCCCTCCGTGGTGTTTTATCTGCAGTCACTATGTCTCATTATGTAGGATACAGTTCAGGATTTAGGGGAAGCTTTCAACAGTTTAATATTATATTTTCTAAACTAAATTGATCTTGCAAAATTTTTGAAGGCATATTCTTAGGAAAAATTGCTTCTGGTTCCTCTGGCCTTAGATCTCTTTAATTACTCCTCAGTTCTAAACCAGGAAGATAAATCTCAGTTCATCAGTCTGAGCTGTGGCAGGGCACTTGGACTGACAGTTGGGAAAATAACCCAGGACAAAACCTGCAATGGATCTTGTAGCAGACATCATGAGTCTCCTCCATTGCAGCTGTAGAAGATGGTGATGATGATGAAGGTGGGAAGGGAGCCTGGCTTTGGGCTGCTGAGAAATATCTCCTCACTTCTTGAGGGACCAAAGTGAATCAGGCCACTGACCATCATTGTGCTCTTCTCTGGCAGCAAGAAGAGCAAAAAGGAAAACAAGTCCAAGAGGAAAAAGAAAGACACAGTCCACCTCTGCAAAACGTCTGGGGTTGCAGCTGGTGCTCATCTCACAGACAGGGTAGAGGTGGAAATGCAGACTCCTTAATTACTAAAAGGAAAATCAGAGGTACTGTCAGGATTGCAGTTCTTCTCAGGAAATAGAACAATTCTTGTTTTGGAGCAAGCAGACTTGATGGTCTTTCCTTGATTTGAATGAAAAACTGAAGAACTGTAGAATGGTGTGGGTTGAGAGAGACCTGTAAGGCTGTGTGGCCTGTCCCCCTGCCATGGGTGGGGACATCTCCAACGAGACCAGACTGCTCAGAGCCCTGTCCAGCCTGTGTAGGCACTCTCTGGCACGGATAGAGGGATGAAGGCTGGAGCAAGAAGGCCCAGCCTGCCTGACATGGTACCAGGCTCCTGGGCAAGACGGTGGTTCATGTCCCAGCACTGGGTACCCCTAGGACACTTTGGGTCTGCCTGGGTGTGCTGCAGTGACATCTGCTCTTCTTCTTCCCCTGCAGATCCTCTGGCTTAGTGACACTGCAAAATTGGACAGAAATTGCCATGCAAAAGGCACATTTCAGGGGCCAGGAATGACCCTGAGGGCAATGCTGGGAGTGGGTTGAGGGCTCAGAGCCAACAGAAAATAACCCATGTCCCTGCTAAAGGCCCTTCTCTCTAATTGCAGCATCTTTGCTTTCTCGTGGCAGCCACCAGCTCAGCCCACCTGGAAGATCTGGCTTACCTGGATGAGCAGAGACACACTCCCCTGCGCACGTCGCTGCGGATGCCACGGCAGAGCGTGGCCAGCGCCCGGGCACAGCAGGACCTGCGAGGTAGGAGCACAACGGGGCCCTCAGGGCTTCCCAGTCGTGGGGGTGTCTGGGTAGGGAACTTGGACAGCAGCCACTTCATCCATGTCCATGTGAAAACCACAGTCCCAGAATGGTTTGGGTTGGAAGGGACCTTAAAGACCATCCTGTTCCACTCCCTGCTGTGGGCAGGGACACGTCCCGCTAGCCCAGGTTGCTCCAAGCCCCATCCAGCCTGGCCTTGCACACTTCCAAGGATGGGGCAGCTACAGCTTCTCTGGGTACCCTGTGCTGGGGCCTCACCACCCCCACAGGGAAGAATTCCTTCCCAGTATCTCATCCAACCCTGCCCTCTGGCCATTCCCCCTTGTCCTGTCCCTTCAGGCCCTTGTCCAAAGTCATTCTCCTGCTCTCTTGGAGCCCCTTTAGGCCCTGACAGGCTGCAGTAAGGTCATCCCAGAGCCTTCTCTTGTCTCTTCTCCAGGATGAACACCCCCAGCTCTCAGCTGGTCTCCTTGGGCCTAATACTTTGATAAGGTATTTTAAATGAGAAATTTTGTGGACTACTACTGGTTTTTTCTTATTTTTTTGATCAAGGCCAGGGATTGCAGTCCCCCCTTGCATTCTGCAGCGTGCCAGAGGGGAAGGAGCCCAGGGCAGTGACGGGGCCACCAGCTCGGCCAGCACTTGCAGGGATGCTCACAATGCCTGTTTTCAGGCAGCCTTTTGACTTCTGAAAAGCCTTTTGAGAGGGGAAATTTTTGTGGTTCTTTGTGGCAAATTCCACAAACAAGACGTTAGCAAGGAGAAGAGGAGCCAGGGCTGACATTTTAGTGTTGTGTTTATTCCCAGGCAGCTCCAGCTTGATCTGCTCCATGTCCTTGAGATTTCAGCCCACCCTTCAACTTACATCCCTCTTTCAATCTGAGCTCAGTGTTCAACCACGTGCTTAAGTTGTCACTGTTACAGCCCTGAGTCTGCAGCAGATCACCAGGCTAATGCTTCAGCCCCATCATTTGTTGTTTCACAGATGAGTAAATGGCTGAGAAAGCTCATTTGGGATGTTTTCAGGTTGTTTCTGTGCCATGAGACTGGTTTATTCTCCCCTGTGCATGGAAGAGGGGTTTCTTTTGGTCATACATGAAATTTTCCTGTTTTCTAGGGGTTTTTTTTGAGCCCGCCATCTTGGGGCGAGGAACTGGCGAGCTGGAAGGCACAGGCTGGGTTTTCACCCAACACACTCGACCTGGTACAGCCTGGCTGGGCTTTGTACCGAACACGAGTCCCCCAGAGAGTGGATTTGTGAGCTTTGGATGGCAGTCTGTAATGAAATCCTCCTGGCTGCTGAGGCAGTTCTAGAAGTGCATTAGCAGGCAGTAAGTGAAGAAAGCAAAGTTTGACAGACCAAATTTCCATATGTTCAGAGGCAGCAGCTTGCCAAGGCTGTGTAATTTGCAGTGATTGCATCCAAAACATTCAACTTTATTGTAGGAACAGAATCAAATTGTTTTCCAGACACACTTTTAAAACCCTTGTAGCACTACGTATTTTCCTTCTGCGTTTTGGGTTTTTTTTCCCCCTTTTTGTGACAGTTGCATGAGAATAGCAGCAGTGTTTCAATTTTTTTTTAATTTGTTTCTGATCCTAGCTAAGGTGCTGTGCTGTTTTTAAAAAGAGAGGGAGAAGAAGATGTGAAAAAGCAAACTACCACTATTTGGAAATATTTTCATATTATTGCATATGCAAGGGGGGGTTCTTCCCTGAAATGCTGCATTTTGCAGCTCTTGCTGTGAAATTGCATCAATCTGGGCTGTTACAAACAGCAGTCTTTGTTCCAGCTGGAAATCCTAAACTTGGGTTTAATTTTAATATCCCTAGTCTTGGCACTGGGCTGAAATAGTGAAGACATTCCTAGCCCTGTGCTGGGGGACACGTTACAGCCCGCTGTCTGTTCCCAGTGTTCCAGAATCCCAGTGACAGAGACTAAATGGGAGATTGTTTCTGCTATTTTTTGTTAAATCAGTTATTTTAAGCAGGGGAGCAATAGAGGAATCCCAACACTAGGAGCATGACAAGGATTCATCCCAGTGACAGGTTTTTAATAGGATGGAGAAGGCAATTTTTGCTTTCCCTATTTTCATCCCTGGGGATTTGAGGCTGTTCATGTTGCTGTAACCCAAGGCACAAGCTGATGGCTGTGATGTACTATGGGTTTTCTTCTCCTAAAATCAAATGTCAGCAGTGCTGCAGGGTGGGAAGAACCAAGATTTTTGGTTGAGGTTTGGGATGGAGGAGAGGATGGTTCCCACTCCCCCAATATATTGTTGATCTGTATATGTAATATGGCAGTGCATTGTTTTCCTTAAGTTGTTTCTATAATTTTGAAGGGATTTTCCTCATGGTATGTGTTTAGTACTGTCGCCTTGTGGGTAAGAGAGTTTCAGGTGCTTCTTAGAAACACTAAATATAGTTTAGCCATTTAGGCACAAAGGCTAGGAAAAATAGGAACTGGTTTCATCCCAATGGATGTAGATGTTTAAGATGACATTTGAAAGAATCATAGAATCATTAAGGTTTGAAATGCATCCTGTAAGTTCATCAAATCCAACCATTCCCCCAGCACTGCTAAGGCCACCACTGACCCATGTCCCCAAGGGCCACATCCACATGGCATTTAAATCCCTTCAGGGATGGGGACTCCACCACTGCCCTGGGCAGCCTGTGACAGGGCTGAATAGCCCTTTAAGTGAAGAAATTTTCCCTATTATCCAAAAGTTGCAGTCTAAAGCAAGTAAAGGAAATAAACTCAAGACATTTGCTTAATTTAACGTAATACACCCAGATCTGGGTTGCTTGGATTGAAGTTTTCAGCCACAGGAAAGAGCCCGGCTGCATGTGGTGGGCAGTGTTTCAGTTCAGTATTTTAATTTGCTACTTGGGCTCTACAGAATTTACACAGTATTTCATCAGCACCAACACACGTGGTCTGCTGGGGAGGTATTTCTTGCTCTTGTTGATAACTTTATGTTGCTTTAAAACATCATTTTTCCTTGTGAAAAGAGAAAATGTTTTAATTGCCAAACAGGAACATCCTGTCAGCAATCTGGTTTAGCTTACTTTAGAAGAATTGAAATAACTTTGCTTAGATTGAATTAACACTTGTAGGTGCTGAGATTGTTGTGGGCTCATTGGATTGAACAGGTGAACACACATTGTGTGTGTCTACATTGAACCATCAATCCTGTCTTCCAGGAGGTGCTGAGCAAAGTGCAGCATTCTGCCCAGGGCCTTCAATTGTGGTGGATTTAAGCAAGAAAATTAATTTATCCAGCCACAATTTTTCCCCAGCTCTAAGCTACTCACTGTAAAATCCTCAACTCTTTTAGTGGAAAATACTGTGGATGAGAGAGGTGCTTCCAGAACAAACCTGTGGGTGATACAGAATTGTGTTTTCACCTTTTGCAACAGAAAGATTTCTGTGCAAGATAAAACATCCATTTCCAAACTCTGCTTTCCCCTCTGGCATGGATGTTGATGTTCTTCCCACATCTCCCTTTCCAGTGCGCTTCGCACCCTACAGACCCCCCGACATCTCCCTGAAGCCGCTGCTCTTCGAGGTGCCCAGCATCACCACTGAGTCTGTATTCGTGGGCCGGGACTGGGTGTTCCACGAGATCGATGCACAGCTGCAGAGCTCGAACGCCAGCGTCAACCGCGGGGTGGTGATCGTCGGGAATATCGGCTTCGGGAAAACCGCCATCATCTCCAGGCTGGTCGCGCTCAGCTGCCACGGCACGAGGATGAGGCAGATTGCTTCAGATAGCCCCCACGCCTCTCCAAAACGTAAGGACAGCAGCACGGGGGTCTCCAAAACTCAGAGAGCTTTTATGTCTACTTTTAGAGCGGTCTTGGCTGAAATAACCCCATTTCTCTTCAGGCCCAAGAAATCAGCTTAGTCTTTGTTGTCAAGCAAAGGAAGGACCTGTGGGAAATATGTCATAGAAGCTCTGAATGGTTTGGATTGGAATGGACTTTAAAGATTATCTCGTTCCAACCCCCTGCCATAGGCAGAGACACCTTCCACTAGCCCGGGGTGCTCCAAGCCCCATCCAGCCTGGCCTTAGACACTTCCAGAGATGGGGCAGCCACAGTTTCCCTGGGCAGCCTGTGCCAGGGCCTCACCACCGTCACAGGAAACAATTTCTTCCTAATATCGAATATAAATCAGCTTGAGGCCATTCCCTCCTGTCCTATCACTCCATGCCCTTGTGTAAAGTCCCTCTTCAGCTCTGTTGGAGTCCCTCTAGGTACTGCTACAGGCAGCTTTTATACTGCTCCTGTTCCAAAGCTGCTTTCTGAAGAATCAGAGTAGTCTGTCTCTGACTTGTCTGGCTTAGAAACATCACAGACTTTCTCTGATTGGGAAGACTCCAATTTTAGAATCATAGAATCACAGAATGGTTTGGGTTTGAAGGGACCTTTAAAGGTCATGTAGTCCAATGCCCCTGCTCATGACATCTCCAGCTGGATCAGCCAGCCAGTATTCTATGATTATGAATCCATGCCAGTGCATTCTTCTTCCCATATGGATTGTTTATCTCATTGAATCATGGTATAAATATTCCATGTGGGTAACAAGCCCGTGTAGGCTCAGGACCCAGGATTGCCCTACCTCCTCTGGTCCCATCCAGCTCCCATCATTACGTGCTGGCAGGTTTTCAGGTGAAGATGACAACATTTTAAAATCACTCAGCTCTCAGTAAGTGAGTAAGACAGGACTAAAAATACTGAGTTAGGTACCTGAAGGTAGCTTTAAGGATGTAGGTCACTGTATCTCAGTGAAGCTGTAGTTAAATCTGTTTACTGGAATGCTGTGTTCTTGCCCTGTCGGAAGAGCTGAAATGTCACCAGGGGTTGGCATGTTGAATAGTGGCACTTGTCAGAGCTAAATGAACAATGTGTAGTGAAAGGCAGGGCTTGTTTCTGTATTTTAACTGCAGCTCTGCAGTGCACCAACTGCGAGTGTGTGTCCCCAGTCTGCTTAGGGTGATGGTGGACATTAAAGAGATGACTGTGCTTAACTCCTTCTGGACTAAAAGCTGGATTTCTCCCACGAGGTGCCCTGCACCCTTCGTGCACAGATGATGAAGATCCTTGGTCCCACCTAACACATCGTTTCGTTCACTCTGGTGCGTCCATGAAGTTGAAAGCTGAATGATTCCTCAGTGTTAGTTATTAGGATGGAAACCTTCAGAATCCATAATTAATTTGACTTGATTTCCTAAAGAGATCACAAGTACTAGTCTAGCTATAGAAGATAATAATTATTCTGCAAGATCCTTGCGGGTCCCTTCCAATTCAGGATATTCTATGATTCATCTCTGATTTTGTGATGTTTCTTTGTCGTTTCTTTTTCCACATGCTGAAAAAGAATCTATTATGCTTATTAAATCTATGCTAATTAATAAGTGCTAATCAGGTGGTCGGACTCTGCTATGGCAGTTGTGCAGTCAGCGTTATTAAACTGGCTTCAATACAGCCTCATACTTCTAATTCCTGTCTCAGAAAATTAATACAGGTGACAGTGGCATTATGCTCAGAATCAAGAATGTGCCTCATTCTAACACATTCAGGGTTTAATTATGGAAGCAGCAGTCATCCTCCTCTGTTGTTTGCCATTAAATGGGTCATTGTTTGCATGATTATTTTCAGTCAAGCTCAGGGATGCACTGCAGCAATCCAGTCAGGAGTATCCTCTGCCAGCACAGACTGCACTTCAGAGTGGTGTTGTTCTTAAAATAATCAGTAATTAGACATCACCAAGTGCTGCATGTCGTGGTGTCATTCAAAAATCCTCCATATGCGTACTTAGGAGTGAAAATAAAAATGGTTTAGGAATGTTATTCACAAAGGCCAGGTGGATGAGCTTCTGTAGCAATCTGCTGGTAAAGCCAATTTCTGCTTTGCCAGGCAAAAGAAGCAGCTAAAATGCACTAGAACACAGTTAAACTTGCCAGAGATGATTCCATGATAATTTGTTATTTGCTTGCAAGCCTTTTCCAGATCCTGGTGCTGCTCCTGCTCCTCTCCCCCTGATTAAATTAATGGGCTTCAGATGGCTGTGTTAGCTGGGGCTCTTCGTTTATTTATGTTAGAAAATAGGCCTGTAATTCAGAAAAATTGTCTGTCTGTGCTGAAGGAGGACTTGGAACCAAATTAACCAGCAATTGTTCATAACAAGGGAAGGTCTGTTGGCAAAAGTGCAGAGCAGGAGAGCTCTGCACTCAAATCCACCAAACCTGAAGGTAGAGCCTTACTGAGTGCCCAGTTCACTCCATTATTGTCATCATTTTAAAGTCAATGAAATTACAGTGGGGAAGATGAATAAGACAAGCTTCAAGGCTTTTTCTTAGTGGTCCTTCCCTGCTTCCAAAAGAAGTTTCTTGAGAAGTCTCTGGCCTGGAAATCCGTGAAATCCCAACCAGAGTATTTCTGGGAAGTATTTTAACTGCCCTGCATAGAAAACAGCAGCTGCCTGGTCTATAATAATGTTAGTGCTTGTCTTGTGGCAATTCCTAACCTCTTTCCTTGGACAGATGTGGATGCCAACCGAGAGCTGCCCTTGACCCAGCCGCCTTCTGCCCACCCGTCCATCACGAGCGGGAGCTGCCCGGGGACCCCCGAGATGCGCCGGCGCCAGGAGGAGGCCATGCGGAGATTGGCCTCACAGGTACAGAAACACCCAGCTTGGGGCTCTTCGGTCCTTGGGAAAATATCTGTTTTAATGGGACTCCTTGGAAGTTCTGCTTGACGTCACTTGGAAAATCCGTGCGTTCAAATGTTCACTTGGGGAGCCTCAAGAGAGACTTCTGGAAAGAGTTTTTCTACCCGGGAAGGTTATTTCTCTAAAATGAAACTCTCACTACATCAAATACATTCCCCTGTTACTCTGACGGTTTGTCTTTCCCAGCCATCCTACTTTCTCATTACAAATGTTAGGATATGACATAATTACTGAAATAATTGTGTCTTTCCTTCAGCACTGAGGACCAAATTGCCCAGTGTTTGAGCAGTGTTCTGTTTGAAAAGGGCAGGTACTGTACTTGGGGAAGGCATAGGCTGAGTGTTACTGCTGTGTGTGCACTTGGGAATTTATTGGAAAATTCTCCGAAGTAGACCATAGCCTTTGGAGCAATACACAAATTACTTGCTGTTATGGCAGGAGTGGTTTGTATGGAACATATGGAACACTGTCACTTCTGTACACGAGATTTACAACTTGAATTTTATTGTATTACTGAGATTTAACCCTAATTCTGTGGTGGTGTGAAGGTGCCGTTCTATTGCTTTGAAATCCAAGGAGTTCGCTCTTGCTCCTCCTACACCTTTTGGGAGGATGGGAGCAAGTTAATGCTTTCCTGTCACCTGCTCCCACTTCGGAGAGGAAAATAGCAAGAAAAGTCTTTGTTCTAAATTATTACCAGGGCGTGTTTTGCTTGGCTTTTTGTGCCAGATACTGTCTTGGTCCTGTCTGCTTTCCTGCTGTACTCAGATGGCCAGGCAGGGAGCATGTGCTGCGTAAATAAATACTAAGATTTGATACTCTCCTCTTCCATGTGGAGTTCTTGAAAGGAATGCAATGCCCAGGTCTGGTTTTGTTCAGGATGCATTAGTCACTGTATTCCTTGCAAATCAGAAGCTCTGCAGACTACCAGAAAGGGCAGTAAAGTGTGCTATCTCTGCTTAAAATACCTCATCTATCACTTCCCCTGAGTGCTTAAGTCATCCTGCTGGGTATGTAATTGATAAATGGATGCAGTTTTAGCTTCAGTTTCCTTCTGGAAAAGGTAAGGAATATGGCTCTTTCAAACACTGTGTCACATCCATGACATAGATCACTCACTGAAGCTTTTTGGCATCTCTGATCACTGGAGAAGGAGCTAAAAACAATCCTTACAGGCAAAATGAAAGTAAAAATAGGTTGTTATACCTTGGCTGCAGACTCTTTAAGAAAGTGTTTCAAAGTCCTGCTCATCCTTTAGCCAAATTTTTTTTTGTAGAATAAATCTAGTGTGTTGTTGTCAGAACACAACAGCTGAGGCTGGGAGATGTGCTGCCCATAGTGCCTGCAGCAGGATTACCCACTGGGACCAAGACCGTTAATCTCCCAGTAAATCTTCACTACTGTAAATGTAGGCAGATTCCAGAAATAACAGTTCTCAGCTTCCAGACATCAGGCCTTGATGAACAGATCAGTGCCAAGGCTGATGAGTTGACCTTAGAGCACTTGGAATCGCTTCTCGTGCCCGAATTGCTGACACAGCTTGTGGAACTTCCGAAAAGCTCCATCGTGTTCAGCAAACAGTTCCTGGGATGACTCAGAGCAGCGGCACAGCTTGATTCAGCATTCGGAGGCCTCGGGTCTGTTCCCAGCATTGCTGTTACCCTTTTTGGGATCCTTGGAGACCAGCATCTCATCTGCCTCACTCCCATTCCCTGGCTAGTAAAGGAAAAGTGATCTGTGCAGATAATGGTCCTTGGATAACTGATCCTGGAAGGAATACATAATCAGGTGTTAGTGATTTATTATTTAGGAAGAATGGGTGACTTCCAGGTGTGTTGGATGAAGACGTGTAATGAAATAAAGCATATCCTTAAATCCTCACTCAAGGCTTTGTTTCCTGCCTTGAAGGGAAATTGTTCTGAAAAAATAGGAGGTTTTTTGTTTCGTTCAATTTTATAATTAATTTTTTTGAGCTCCATGTTCTTGTTTATTCTTTGTCATAAACAGCAGTTTGGTTTATTGCATCAAAACCTTTTCCTGAAGGGCTGTGCAGCACACTAAAACAGTAAGTTTGATGGATTATCAAGCCTCAGGAAGAAAAATAAAGACAAATAAAATGGTTAAGGATGTTTGTCAAACTGATAGCTGGGATTCATGTGCATAGTGCACTCGTAGTAGCCTCCTGGGTAGCACAACTGAGCAACGCCACTGAGGAATCCTTGCTGTCAAACAGCAGATAAATTGATTTGTTTGGAAAGAGCTGTGCCATGTGATGCCTTCCTGATAAAACAAACACTCCCTGTCCCAATGCAGCTGTGGGGTTTGACATTTCTTGAGTGACGCTGGGGGAAAAAGCGTTACTGACCTGGCAACAGAATTGAAAATCCATTAAAATAACAGCGTGGAGCTCTTTGTTGTGCGTGCAGTCGCCTCCTTCAGAAGCTCCATCAGATCACACATGTCCGACTCGCCTTTGAGGCACCATGAGAATTTTGAGGCTTTGAAGATGCTGAACTCTTAGCTAAGCAAAACCACCGAATGGCTAGCAGACAATAGTAAAAATAGTTGGTTAAAATAATTCACCTTCTAAATCTGAATGTCTGATGCCCCATTCTCCAACAGGCATTCATGGGGACAGTTTAGGAAAACCTTCTAATAGATAAACTAAAGGCTTTCCAAAGTCTAGTACAAAAAAGAAAAGAAGGAGAAAAAAAGATGGAATGTCCTTTGGTGCTGGAGGAAGGGGGAGAGGAACAGCATATTCCTGTGTCAGTAGCTGTGGAATAAAAAAAGAGTTGCTGATGGCCTCCTTAAACAAGTGTTGTCCAACTGGCTGAAGGAAAAAGAGCCAAAGGAAGAGAACTCTTTGGTCAATCTGGATGGAAAAGTATTTCTTGGATGTGTGTGTTTTATAGTTTGCGTTTACACTAAAGTCAGAATTAAAGTACAGAAGAAAGTGTTGACAGTGATGGACAACCACAATTGTCAGAGTTAATTTAGGAGCTAGATAAACCATATGTGAGGAGCTGGATAAAGCTGTGTGCAGATGTTCCACCTCTGCCTGCACTGAGCAGAGCAGGATGTTCTCAGATTGGGCTGAGGTCACTGTGCTGGAGAAATGCAGATCATTACAAAAGCAGATTAATAATATACAAACAGTCTTAGGTAATGGTTGGCACAGGCTCCAGAATGCTGGTGGGAAGCTCGTTGTCCTCTCACCCACTCCCTTCCCTCTGAAAATGTCACTTATCCCAAAATTCAGAAGTTGTGTATCTACGATGACAGAAATGAAAGGTGAACGAACAGTTGCATTTCCTCTTCTGGATTACTCAGGATTGTACTTTTCTGCTGGGTTTTCATACAGTAAATTCTTGGAGGCAAAGGTTGCATTTAGCTCTTAATGTCAGAGATGAACAAATCATTAATTTTAGAACTAACTGCCGACTGGCAAGCAGCACCTCGACTCGGTCCTGCCATGCTGACCTTCCCCCTTTTCCCTGAAGGTTTGTCCTTTACTCACAGAGGATTTTTAATGGATTGGCTACCCAGTTTTAACTAACCCCTTGAACAGCTTAATTCTTTGGGTTTCTGGATGCTGTGTGGCGGCTTGTGGTAGCAGCACTTAAACAAATGGACCTGAAACCCGGCTCAGCTGCACTAATGGGTTGTACCCCATGCAGAGCAGCTGGTGGAGGAGCTGCACGTTCATTGCATTAGTGCATTTTGCCGATGCTGACCACGGCTGGTGGCTCTAGAAGCTCTTCTCCCCCATCCTCCAAGCCATATCCAAAGCCACATCACTAACATTGCTGCAGGCACATAAAAAGAGAGTGCTCCTACCTTACACAGAGGCGGAGGGATTCATTTCTGCTGAGCCTTGATGCCCTGGGCCACTAATGAGTTTCAGAGGGCATTTGCCAGCATACTCAGCTACGTAAAAGTAATGACCATTCCCAATAAACTGGGTCACCACATGACACATACTGGGTCACAGTCATGTGCAGTGGATAAAATACAGCAGTGCTGATGGCCATTTCCATTATCACAGCCAGCGCTGTGCCTGGCATGTGACATAGTGGCAGGTCAGAGTGTTACACTGCATTTATTTGAAGCTATTTTGTATGGGTCAAAAAAAAAAACTTGTTAAAGGTTAACATACAATGCTGAAGCCCCTTAAGAGCACTGGAGGGAGTGGGATGTTGCTATGAGCTCAGCGGTCTTGAAGGTTGGTCCAAGGGGGGTTGGCTGTCCTTGCACGACACGCTTCCAGAAGGAAGCCAGGACAAACCACAAAAGAGTGTGATGGCAAAGGAATGCTGCCTAAATGGAGTAGATTCTGTTTCAGAAGTAGTGCTGGAGAACAGCTTAAAATTGGCCTGTCCTAATAATTAAAATTAAATTATTTCCCTTGAGCCATCTCCACACCCTCCCACTCCTTTTGATGTTCATGCTGTCCTTCCAGCCTTTCCCCTGTTATTGTCATCTTCTCCCTCTCCTGCCATGTCACTTGTTCCCCTTCTCTTTCTTTTATTTTCCTCCCTCACAGTTCAGTCCCTTCTCACCCTCTGTACTTTATGACTGATACGCAGTCTCTTTTGTATCTCACTTTTTCCCTCTCCTTTGCCCTCTCCACCCTCTTGCTCCTGCTCCATTCATGCGACTCTTGCCCGCTCATCCACCAGCATTTTCCATTATCCTCGGAGTAGCTATATTGCTTTTAACATCCTTCATCCAGCAACTGTTTCCCTCAGACAGCAGGAAGGTGAAGGTTACATGGAGCTGGATGAAGGCAGAAGTGGGAAGTGATTGTGGCAAAAAAGGGAGAGTAGAATGACTGGTGTTGGAAGGGTTGGGAGAAGAGACTCCTGAAGACCTACTGGGTTAAACATGTAGAGAGAATACAAATAATGTCTTCATCATTGTGTTTTGGCAGTTACAAAGATGAAGTTTGTGTCATTTCGGAGTAAATTAGTGTTTTGGGGCTCCTTGACCTCACTTTAGGAGGAAATGGGGTCATGTTGGCCATGGTCCGTTCACAGTGCTCTCTGTCCCTACATGTGGTGTTCCTCAAGCCTTGTAACACATAATTAATATTTAGAAAAATGAGCTCCCAAGAAGCTCATGATAAATGTGCTGCTTTAGTGTGTAGCCAGCTGGACTCTACACATCATTTTAGGACAGGAGGTGCTCCTTGGAAGTAAAATACTCATCATACAAGTGTGAATTATTTTGCAGCTCCTTTTCAAGCAAGAAAGGAAACTATACAAAATTTTAACTTCAGGCATTTGATATGTAATATAAAAATCGTAACACCTTGGTTTATCAGTGTGGAGTCACTCAACTTCATTCTCAGCCCTTACAAAAATTACATGAGCAGGTACTTTGAACACTTGACTGGATGTAGGTGTTACTTTTCCCATCCTTTCTTGTAATCCACATCTTGCTTTAGGGTTGCTTATAGGCCTTGTGTGCTTTGCAATCCGGTGATTTAAATTCAGTCAAACTTTAAAGCAAGGAAATAATTTAACAAACCTGATAGCTGAAATAAAGGTTTAAAAGTTTTGGAAGTCTAATTTAGTACTTATAGCGTTTAGTGCAATGGGATGACAAAGTTCAAATTGAAACTATGGTTAGAAAAATTATGTCTTAAATTGTATCAGATACAAATAAATATTTGCTGATCACAACATCCAGGCGTGCCCATACCTATGGAACCGTGTGATGTTCCCTGGTGATTTCATTTATTGTAATAGTTTCTAGATAAAATTAAATGCTTAATTCAATGATTTGTTTATGATAAGGCATGGTTGGAACTTGTTCAAGCAGTATTTTAAGGCAAAGTAGTTAGATCTGTGAAAAATGAAGCTTTTATTGAGAGAGAGCACACCTTTTCCAGTGAAAAGTTAATTTCCAGCATATACAAGTTTTTTGTTTGTTTGTTTGTTTTTCAGCTTTTTTTGTTTGTTTGTTTTCTGGCAGTCAAGCAAAAGGGGGAGAGATCAAAATCACCTCGGAATCATGATTAGAACAGAGAGTGGTCATTTCAGATGCTGAACGAAGTCTGGACATGGTCTCCCATATCTTAGCAGAGAATCCTTAGCAGTGAAGCTGGTAATCCATCCCTCTTCCTGGAGGAATTAACCTTGAACAATTAATAAACTACTTAAGGTGAAATAATTAGAAAGGGACCTTTCCCAGAGCATTAGTGGCATTCAACATATACAGGGTAGGAAAAACAGTTTGAACCTGTTTGGGGTGAGCGCCATCCACACCAGCCCCTGGCCATCCTGGAGGCTCTTGCACTCCCTTCTCACATTAACCTGGTCTCAGTCCCAAGGATGGAACAGATTTGGAAACCTTGAAAAGTTTTGCAGCGTGAAAAAGCCGTTTCCCACCCAGCTCCATGTAAGTGAGGAGCCTGATTCCCAGCCCAATCTCCAGCACCAGGCTCCACTTGCAGCACTGGCTTTTGGTAGCCTCTCTGTGATTTGAAGATAGAGAAAATGTGACAGAGAATAAATACCATCAAGATGAAATTCTGGCTCAGGTTGCATTTTCTGAGAATGTCATTCTGCCTTTGCTTTGGTTGACTTCCCAGAATCTTCCTTGCTTACTGCTTTAGCATCAGATCCACCCATTAAGCATTATGTTTATCCTACTGGTTATAAGGCATCGGTGATACACCAGTAAATCAAACACAAGCATCAGGAATCATGGAATCATAGAATTGTTAAGGTTCGAAAAGACCTCTAAGATCAAGTCCAACCATAATGTACAGGAAGGAACTGAAATTAATTGGGTTGTAATTGTATGCGTGTCCCAAAATCTGATGGTGGCCATTCCTTTCAAGAGTATTACGCGTGACCCTTTTTCCGTGACATGGCTCTTCAGATTCCTGGAAGAAGTTAATTGGCCTCTCGTTAAAAGAGACTTTATTTTTGTGTCTACAACCCAATTGTGTAGGAAATCAGAGTAATTTCTCTTAGTGGAACCTGATATCAAGGAATGGCAACTTAGGAACTTCATTCTGTGAAACCCACAAGTTATAATCCCCAAATAAATAGGATTGATGAAAAGAAATCATTACCTTTATAATTACTTTACATAGTAAAGTTCTCTAAGGGAATTCATTATATTTTAACTGGCTGGTAGGAAAAATTCTGTAAGGAATTTGGAGGTATCCATTAAAACTTAAATACATGTGTTAGGGCTTGATGCTTGAAATAACAGCCCAGCTGCATGTGTCACACCTCATTTTGACTGTGAAAGGAAATTATTGCATTATACCCCATTGGTAATTTCATATTGAAAATTAAAAGCCAGTGCTGAGCCACCAATGGATGAGGACCCCACAGCCTGATGTGTTCATTCCTTGGTACCATCTTTCACTGCCCTGGCCACCCTGGATCCAAGGGATAGGTGTTGCAGGTGGAGAGACAGAAAGCCTTCATCATGTCCAAAGCCATGGACATTCATCATCCCAGCTGCCCCGAGCTCCAGAGAGGCCACAGCATTTCCTTCACGAAGTATCCTCAGCTATATTGTCCTTCCCAAGTTCAAACATGCAATTTATTTTGCAATATTCTCTGCTACAGTGCTCCAGGGCAGTGGTGGTTTTGGTACAGAGTTGCTCCCACCTGCCTTGCCCAGGATATTTTTGGATACTCAGTGACATTTAAAAGAAAACCCAGTGAGTGGGAGCAGGAGAAAAGCTTTGTGCCCTGGCAGAGGCTGGAGGCAGCACGGGAGCAGGAGAAGCTGGGCTGGAGTAGTGCCAGAGCAGGTTCCTGAGGGATTCGCAAGCAGAGACAGATTTTTGAGGGCCTTTTTTATATTGCAAAAGAAAACAAGAAAGGTGGCAGTGTGGCCTGAGAAGATATCACTGGTTTTCTGCTTATTTTAATAAGTGGGCAGAATGTAGCAGGGTTCTAGCAGAGTTTGCTGAGCTGGAAAAATCAGGGGGAAGCTGGGAAAAAAGGAACTTTTTTTTTTAATTGAATTGATTTTTTGAATGAAGCATGGGATCACAGTGTATGGGTAAATTACAGTGAGCCTGACATCGCCCCCGGTTCAGGGGAATCTGTAGATCTGAGATGCTGCCTCACTGTGATGGACTCAGGGAGTGCTGTCTGTCCACTTCCACAGAGCTTGACGTGTGAAAACAGCAAATAAAAAATAAGTTCAAGAAAACAATCACAAGTTTATTACTGGCACCAAGTCCTTAAACAGAGCTTGGAGCAGAATCCGAGCTCAGCACAGCACTTCAGAGATGTCAACTACTGTCACTGTCCACTTCTGCAAACAGCTACAGCATAATTTCATTTATTCCTCAAGTGGCAGGTCCAGTCATCTTTCAGGATCAGTGCCTGTTTTTACCAACTGATTCGTCTGGATTCTTGTCATGGGTAGTTAACACTCGTTGCTCTTAAAGATTTCACCTGCCAGAACAGATCAAACTCACCAAAGGAAAAACCACTGCTTTTACAACTGTCCTGACGTGGCTCTGATGAAGACATGGGGTTTTTTGTTCTTTTCTCTTTGCTAGGTCGTGGCTTATCACTACTGCCAGGCCGACAACGCCTACACCTGCCTGGTGCCCGAGTTTGTGCACAACGTGGCCGCCCTGCTCTGCCGCTCGCCACAGTTCGTCGCGTACCGGGAGCAGCTGCTGCGCGAGCCCCACCTGCAGAGCCTGCTCAGCCTCCGCTCCTGCGTGCAGGACCCCATGGCCTCCTTCCGCAGGGGTGTCCTGGAGCCCCTGGAGAACCTGCACAAAGGTACTGATGTTCCCTGTGCTTGTCCCAGGCTCCCATGCACCTTTTTTTATTATGATTTTAAAAATGACACTTAATTGGATCTGGGCATTTAAGCGAAGCGATGGATTAATCTGTCTGCGTTGTTTCTCAAGCTGAAGGGAGGAGGTGAGATCTGGAGAAGCTGGGAAGACTGAGAATCATGGAATGGTTTGTGTTTGAAGGAACCTTAAAGCTCATCCCATTCCACATCGTGCCATGGGTAGGGACACCTCCCGCTATCCCAGGCTGCTCCAAGCCCCATCCAGCCTGGCTTTGGACACTTGCAGGGATCCAGGGGCAGCCCCAGCTTCTCTGGGCACCCTGTGCCAGGGCCTCACCACCCTCACAGGGAGGAATGTTTTCCCAACATCCCACTTGGCTTTCCCTTTTCTTGCTTCTTTAATATCCCAAACCTGTCCTTGCAGTTCTCAAGGTGAAAACAAGCAACTAGTTCCATCCACAGCACTGTTCGCAGCAACATGTTCTGATTTATTTGTGCAGGGGTGACTTTTTTTCCCTTTCCCTGCCACTATGTAATGGGCTTTGGAGAATCTGAAGCTTTCACCAAAGGACTGGTATCATAAAAGTCCGTAGACACCCTGTGTGAAGCTTCTGGGGAGCTGGTGACAAGCTGTACCCTGATTACAGACTTGGAGCTTTTTCTAATACAGCATTGATTTTGTCTTCTTTTCTTTCTTCCCTCTGCGAGTTATAACTAATTCATTGTGACAGTTGCTAAATTTAAGATCTTTGCTCGTTGCCATGAAAACTGTCAGAGCACTGCAGAGTTCAAGACTGTTGTCCTGCAGAACCATGTTTATTACTGTGCCTGTGCTGCATCTTGGCTGCAAAAATAGTTCAGATAATTTTGTTACCACCCTACACGTTACAGTGTAAGATCCAACATGAAATAGATGCAGCTTCTACCAGATTCAAAGCCCTGATGTTCAAATCAGCTCTTC
Source organism: Aleadryas rufinucha (assembly GCA_013397815.1). Taxonomy (NCBI): domain Eukaryota; kingdom Metazoa; phylum Chordata; class Aves; order Passeriformes; genus Aleadryas; species Aleadryas rufinucha. The sequence goes on from VZTH01007647.1 coordinate 27,077, forward strand.
AAAACTGTGTCCAAGCTCTGAGCAGCAGCATCTGGGTCCAACCTGCCCAGTTCCACCAGGCACAAAGCATATGTAGAGCCAGCACAGTATGACAGCATTTGGTTTTCCTGGCATACAGTCATGTAACTGTGGGAGGAGCATGGTTGGTTTTTCCTTTCATCACTCTTGGCAAAAAGAAAATGGATACATTTAGGAACCGCTGCTCTAAAGGAAAATAATTCCTGGTTATTACAGTAGCTCCTTGGGAGATGTTTCAGCTCTCGAATTCAGAGCATTTCAGAGGATTCTTATTTTTCTTGTCAAGGAAGTTGACCCCCATCAGACCCTAAATTTTGAGAGGTGGAAAAATTTTATGTGAAACTTTTTTTTCCTTTCCTTTTGGGCTCTGCACTCAACATGACTCCAGCAGAGCCACTGACCAGGACTCCCAGCTTTCAACCCTGCTGGTGGAGAGTGCTGGCAAACTAATTTGCAGCAAGTGTTCTCTTAACAAAATGAACAGTATCTGGAAATTGGTTCTAAAATATATAATATTTAAGGCTCTATAAATATATCAGCAGGTCTTTTACAAGGTGCTGTTGAAGCTTTAATGCTACTGGGACAAAATTATTGCACAGGTGTTAATGGTGAACGTCACTGAGAAAGTAAGATTCATGTTTCTCAAACATATATATATATATTTTTAATGTCAAGGAATCTAAATAATATATAGGAGAACAAAGTTCTGATTCTTCCTCTACTCTCTGCTTTCTCCTCTCTCCCTTAGGCTTTATGAGGAACATGAGATGGGGGTATAAAACTCAGGCACTGTATTTACTGCAAGATTTCAGGGAGGAATAAAGCATATTTTCTAGTGTACCCAAAAATCTTACTGAGAAGTTAACTGAAAAAGCAGCTAGGGTAACTTTAATGCAAAATACATATTTTTTCATGTGTATGTTTACAGTACAACAGGAAATGAATGCAACCTATTGACAAAAGGCAAGGACAGGATGCTCAGCAGTCCCAAACACAAGGTGTTTGCACATGTCTGTTCTGCCTGGAATACCACAGGGACCACAGGTCTCATCATCAATGAACATTTTGTGCTGGGGTTTTACAGAAAAGTTTCTGATGCAATTTAAAGTCAAAGAGAAAAACTCACCTGCTGCTGGGAATATTGAGCTTTGTGATAGCAGGAGTTTATCTGTAGTACTTTACAGGTCAGAACTTGTAGTACATGTGAATAGCATATGCCAACAATAGACTCAGATTTCCTATTTTACACCTGGTTTTGAGTTTATTAGGCAAGATTACCTTTGAGAGATACCACCTGAGCTTAGGATACAAGTCCAAAAGTATCTCTATCCTTAGTTGTAAAGCCATACTCAGCTCTTAGTGTCTGACAAAGAAAAAATGACTGCATTGTCAGCATTACCTGGGTTACTGTATTCTCCAGCAGCAAAAAAATCCTGTTTAAAGAGTCCATGATTTACTTCTTGTAGGATTTGCAAGGCCAGGTTGGAACAAGCTGGTCTAGTGGAAGATGTCCCTGTCCCCAGCTGGAGGGTGGAATGAGATTACCTGCAAAGGTCAATATACAATTAGTGTATCATTAAAAAGGTGCTGCTACTGTGGGGGTTTTCTTCTTTGGCAATAACTGGTCATGCTTTAAAACTCTGTAGTGACTTTGCAGTACATTATGCACATTATTATGGTTGCGTGAGCCTTTCCAATAAATGCTTTTTCTCTTTCTCTCAGAGAGGAAGATCCCTGATGAAGATTTCATTATCTTAATTGATGGTTTAAACGAGGCTGAATTTCACAAGCCAGATTATGGAGACACCATAGTATCATTCCTGAGCAAAATGATTGGAAAATTCCCTTCCTGGCTGAAGCTGGTAGTGACAGTCAGGACAAGTTTACAGGTAAGTTGAGACCCAAAACAGGGATAAACTGTCATTGTCATGATGGACATTGGTAAAGAAGATCTTACTGGATGTTCTAGATTTGCTCAAGACCCTTTATTTCAGGTTATCCTTTTGGCTTTTTTATTCTTGGATTTACATCCGTGTCCCCAGACTCACTCTACAGCTTTGGAAGGATCTAATCCATCATCGCTTATTCATGTCAATAAATGCTCATCAGCAATTAATTCAGATCATTTTGTGAGACAACTCACATGCCAATAGGTCCCGACTCATGGAGCCATTAGGAAGGCAGGGCCTGATGTCTGTCAGCCTGTGCAGCTAAGGAACGTCTTCAGCTCCATGTGGAAGGGCAAAGGAATTCGGATCTTCATTCCTTTCAGTGTGACCCTGAGCATGATGGTTTCAGTCTGGTGGAGTCAATGCTGGGCCAAGACATTACTCAGCTCAAAAAGACTCTTGCAAGCAGGTGCAGAAGCTCAGCAGGGAGCTGAGTCTGGTTTCAGCCCCATCAGGGCAGCCAGCCCCCACATAGTCCTTGTCACTGGAAATGGCAGCTGCTTCCCAAGATCCAGGAGAGCACAGACTATTTGCTGTTCAGTGCTGAGGTCCATTTTTTGCTCAGTAATGGAGTAAATTAAATATCATTTGGAAGAAATCTTTTTGTAATTGTAAGTAAATTACATCCCGATGGCTTGAATTCCTCATTTAATTAGGACTTTTGCATCCCTGTAGTCTTCACTGCAGCTTGAGTTCGCACTGTGCTCTCCCTCTTTATTTTTTTGGAGAGCATGTAGCTTTTCTGGAGTCGGCCTTGTACAGATCTGTTGCATCATTTCTCCTCTCCTCACAGCAGCTGAGAGCACATGAGGCAAGAATCCTTTGGGAAAGCCTTTGATGATCTTTGGTTTATGTTGGATCAGGGAGTTCAGTAGATGAGCATTCCCTGCTTGTAGTGTCCTGCAGCAGACAGACATTGTTGCTTTGGACTGAATAATACTCACTGATGATACTGTCCTGATGTTTCTACGCATCTGTGGATGTGGGATGCAGAAGGATGCTCCCAGGGAGGTTCTTGGTCTCAGCTTCAGCAAGTTTCTTGTGGCCTCAGATCTGTCATCTGGATGTCCATTCCCTCTGACAGGACAGGAGAAGGGATGGGAGGTCAGTCCGTGGTTGGGAATAGGAATAACAAGGGCACTGCTCTGTGTGAACTTACCAGCCCTTTCCATGGATGTAGTGTTAGAAACAGTGTCCTTTGTTTTTATTTCAGTCATGTTTCACACACAACCTGCTTGATTATAGATGAGAGTGTGAGGGCCTAAGGGCACAAACTGCTGTTTTGTGTTCTTGCCCTGATGGAAGGTCTTAAAGGAGTCTCAAAGGTGCTATTGTAATAGAAATTAAGTTTACTTAATGAATAGTACACACTGCCAGCACGAGTATCTTTTTTTCTTTCTTTCTTTGTAGGAAATAATTAAGCTGTTGCCCTTCCACAGAATATTTTTGGATAGACTGGAAGAGAATGAAGCCATCGACCAGGACCTGCAGGCATACATCCTTCATCGGATACACAGCAGCTCGGAGATCCAGAACAACATCTCACTCAATGGCAAAATGGACAACACTACGTTTGGCAAACTCAGTTCTCACCTCAAGACCTTGAGCCAAGGGTCCTACCTATACCTGAAACTTACTTTTGATCTTATAGAGAAAGGATACCTAGTTCTAAAAAGCTCCAGCTACAAAGTGGTCCCAGTGTCCCTGTCCGAAGTGTACCTGTTACAGTGCAATATGAAGTTCCCAACGCAGTCTTCCTTTGATCGGGTCATGCCTCTCTTGAACGTAGCAGTGGCTTCTCTGCACCCATTAACAGACGAACATATTTTTCAGGCCATTAATGCAGGTAACATTGAGGGCACTTTGGAGTGGGAGGACTTTCAGCAGAGGATGGAGAACCTTTCTATGTTTCTTATCAAACGTAGAGATATGACACGAATGTTTGTTCATCCCTCTTTCCGAGAATGGCTTATCTGGAGAGAAGAAGGTGAAAAGACCAAGTTTCTTTGTGATCCAAGGTAAGCAAATGCTCTGAGAAATCAGAGCTTACCAATGTGTTACTCTGCACTGTTACCTGAATAATTTTATTTTACAAGGTTGCACATGGCTGCAGTTACCCAGCTTTGCTCTGTGTACACTGTAGGTCTCTACATTCTGTACTGATCACCTGAGGTCTTTATGTTGATCATGGAAAGAAACAAGCACCCCTGGGCACACACCTGACTTGGCAAACCTGACAGTCATCTTTAGAATGAGATGAGCTATTCCTCAGAAGGCCCCAGGCTGTCTAGCTCGGTTATCACCAGGGGCAGGTTATTCCTGCCAGCTCAGTCCTGGAGAAGGGGAATCATCATCCCTTTCTCCAAAAGTATAAAAAGCACAGAAAGTGGAAGATAGGAGGTGGAAAGATGAGTAGTGTACATGAGTACATGAACAGTAAGGTTGCTGAAGCTGATATTTTTCCCCACGAGAAGAGCTTTGAAGTGAAATGTGGATTTGTGAAGCTGCTTTTAACTGACTGACCCTGACAGACTGTCCAGGTGTGAGGCCATTACAAAGGAAATTGGGATAATGGGCCTCGTGTCCACTTGTATCCCAGCGCTGCAGCTGGGATAATCTTCCTGATTTCATTAGTGAGTGCGAATTCATGTGTTCTCGGAAGTGTGGAAAAGAGGGGAGGGGAGGGGAGGAACACAATGTCCGGGAATTATCACATTTTTCTCTGCTTTTAAGAAAAACAGCAGATCTCCATCCTCTGGGGTTTTGGTTAGCCCGTTGAGATGCTGACCCCCTTATTTGAACCCTCATTGTGTGTTTGCTGTCCAAAGCAAAGGCTAATTGGCTCTGAAGGGTAGTGTTCTCACTGCTGGTCCCCCCGAAGAGGAACCCCTCAGAGCCCCATTTTTTAACACAGGGCTCCAGTGAGGCATTTGTCAGAGCACTTAACCAGCATTGCAGTAATGACCCCCCCAGCCTGTCAGGCCATCACATAAACCAGGTGGCATCCTTGACAAATAACATAAAACATTTTAGGGAAAGACCCAATCCTTTGTGACTGGTGCACGGAGAAAATGGTTCTTATTGCACATTCTTCTTACGCTTGTATTTCTAAACCTAAATTCTGCGCTAATGCAGTGCTGTTTTCTGCCCAGACTTAATCAGAAACTTTCATGCCATTATTTTCCATGCTTTTACAATACTAATAAAACATTTTATCCTTGTGCTGCTGCTGAAGGGGCTGTGAGCGAGACAGAAATGAAGTGATTTGCCCTGGCGAGGCAGTAAGAGAGCTGTAGTCAGATATGGACCCCAGAAGTGAAATTATTTTATCCAGATTTAAGTATAAACATCTGAGTTACTTATCTAGACTTGCTTTATAGTCAGAGGAGAGAAATTAGAGTGATTCATTTCATCCTGAGCTAAAAGGCTACAGTAGGTCAGATGAGGAGTGCCTGGGAAGCATCTCCTCCAGCTGAGTTATGAGGAATCTCAGGATGAGGGGCTCCCCAGGAGATGTCTCCAGTATTGGCAAATAAGACTGGATGAGGTGAGTCTCTCCAGGCTGTTCCTCTACCCCCCACACAGGGCTTTGAAGCAGATTCACAGATTTTCTTTTCTTGTACAGGAAAGCTAAGGTAGGAGAAAGATACTCACAGTGCTGTTGCCTGTATGAGTATGCCAGTTTGGGCTTTTGTGTCTCAGGCTGGCACTGGACCAACAAACATTGTGTGTGCTGGTGGTGGTGGCTGAGGGAAGAGGCACTTTGTGCTGCATGGGGATGTCCCAGCATCCATAGGACCATAGCAAAATGGAGCATTTTAGATCTTCACCTCAAGCACTTCACCTCTGGCTTGGTGAAGCCAAACCTCACCTAGTTTTAGGAACTTGCCATCCAGGTGTTGCTCAGGCAGTCACTGCCATCTCCTTGAATCCTTGGAGCAGTTCATCTGGCCTGTTCTAGCTGCTGACTGATGTGAGCTGAACCTAAACCCCAGTCCCTGGACTGGCCTCCAGGGTCACCTGGGCATGGACACGCTGCTCCAGGGAGGTGACCTGCGCAGGACTGGAACTTGGAGGAGATGGGAAGCGGAAGAGGTGGTGCCTTTGGCATGGGTTTGCTTCTGGATGCTGTTCCTAGAACAGTGGCTTTTGAAGAATAAGCACTATATGAACCCACAACAAGGCCATTTCCTCACCTCTTCCCTCCTCTTCTACATCCACAAACCAAATCTGTTCCTCAGACCTCAAATCAAGACACACTGCATGGATAAGCATGCAGCAGCGATCCAGGCAGAAGGATGCAGCTCTCATCTAACACCCGGGTTGCCATGGTTTCTGGCAGAGCTGTCTTTTAGTACAATACTCTGTAGGTATTTTACATTTTCCTTTTTCTCTTGGGATCACATTGCAAGTGGAGACTTTTCCTACACAAAATTAATGTTATGTATTACCCAGCAAAATGACAGAGTGACGGCTTTAGAGCAAAATCAGGGGGTTTTGTTTTATTTTGATGGAATGCTGAATCTGATTGACAAATAACAGTCCTCGATGTGAAGATAATTAATTTAGAAAGTTTGGAGAAAAAGAAGTTGGTGAAAGTGATATTTCTAATAATTCAGGGATACAACAAACAGCTTTAAATGAGGAGTTGGTCCTTGCATTACACATCTTAACTTCTTAAAAATTACCCCCAGCTCAGTCCTCCATATGGAGCTCACTTGGGCATTATGGTGCATGGCTTAATTGATTTTCTTCCTCTTTTTATTATAAGACTCTCAAAAGCTCTTCAAATACACTGATTGATTGTCAGCAGAAACGATCAAATGTTCACCAAAACCCAGGGTGGCTCTTAAGTGTTTTCTCCACATCCATGTGGGATGGATTTTACTCAGCAAAGCAAAGGCAAATTGTTTGAATTCAAGGTGAGGCAGAATAATGGGTTTAGAATTTATTTGAATTCCTTATATATTAGGCAGAAAATTAAAAATAGTACAGTGCCCACTAGTACCTTGTGGGGCCAGAGATGGAATAATCAAGTTTTCCAAATTGGTTGGTAGCAGCTCCAGCTCTCAAGGGGCTGCCATCATTATTTAGCATTGCAGTACACTTGGAATTATCTCTCTTAATGTCTTTTTCATTGCTCCAGAGTGCCAGTCTTGTAGCTCTGCAAGTGTTGTAGCTCACAGTGGGCTTTCTGAGTGCCCCAAGGTATAGGTACAGGCAGCACTCACCACATTGGCACAGCCACGAGGGACATTTTGTCTGTTGTTTTGCCATCCCCAGCCATGGGCTGGATGCCACATGCCACCAGAATACACGAGGTCAGGTTATTTCCTTGCCCAGCCTGCTGTCTGGTCATCTGCACTTGAGCAAGGCCTGTGCTGAGTTAGTGCAATTAATTAGCAGATCACTGTGGGATCTGGTTGTTCAAGATCATTTCCACAGCTCTAATTCTGGCAGAAGTGTGGAGCATGGTAGAAGTGGTGGCTGAGCTGTCGTTTGGGGCAGAACTTCCTCTACACCCATTGCACAGGAACGAGAGTACAACATTTCTTGCTCTTTTAATTTACCCCTCAAGCCATGTTTAGTGAGTGCCATATTTGTGAATCACAGAGATGAGTCCAACATCATGTCCTCCAGTAAACTGGAGGGGCAAACCCAATCTGTTCACCCTTTATGGAGTGCTGACTGAGAATACAAGTTTTAGGCTTCCCATATGTCTTCCAGAATAAATTTTTTTGACTGCATGACTTGGAACCCAGTACATTTTGAAATGTAAAAAGAATGGGCAATAACTCAACAAAATGAGTGTAGGAAACTTACCGTGTGCAAATTCCGCATCACCAGCATCTCAAGAGGTTAACTCTAGTCAGAGAATCATGGAGTGGTTTGTGTTGAAAGGACTTCAAAGCCCACCCAGTGCCACCCCCTGCCATGGGCAGGGACACCTCCCACTATCCCAGGTTGCTCCAAACCCCGGCCAACCTGGCCTCAGACACTTCCAGGGATGGGGCAGCCACAGCTTCTCTGGGCACCCTGTGCCAGGGCCTGACCATCCTCACAGGGGAGAATTTCTTCCCAATATCCCGTCTAACCCTGCCCTCTGGCAGTGGGAAGCCATTCCCCCTTGTCCTGTTACCCCAGACCCTTGTCCAAAGTCTCTCTCCAGCTCTCTTGGAGTCCCTTTCTAATCTCATGCAGAAATCAGAGTTCAGAAATAAATTACTGAAGCCATTGGAAGCAACTTGGGGATCTAACAGGGATTTAGCAGTGCAGTGAAGTGACTTTTCTGCAGGTTTTCCCCTGAACTGCAGTCAGAGCTGCAGCTACAGCATCAGTTGGAAGACACAAGGAGAAAAGGCAGACAGATTATAAATGATGACAGATGAGAGGAGCGCAGATGTGATCACTACCACCATAAAGGACATCAGTGGAGCAGCTCGTTTGAACTGGCTCATTAGACATGCAAACTTCAGCATTGGGATGCAGAGGGGGGTTGAATATATTTCGTGTCTTTAGTTACTGTCCTCATAAAATCTGCTCTTTTTCTTTTCTTCTGGACTTTAAACTTCTGTCTGCTGGGCCATTTTCACATTTAAATGGAAGAAAATATTCACAGAACAGTCCATCCTGTGACACTGAGCCACCAAAAAGGAGTGGAGAAAACTGATCAGCAGAAACTGATTGAAGAAAGAAATGTGACTAAATTTCTTCCTGTTATTTTATTCCTTAAATCTTAAGACCCACTTTTAGAGCAAAATCATCTTCCAGCAGTGCAGGAAGATGCTTGACTGTTTGAATTTTTTTTTATAATGTGAATTCCTTTCAAGTTAATTTGCAATTATAACATCAGAGGGAAACTACATTACAAAAAAATCAATAAATCAATTTAGGTGATAAACTGTTCCTTCAAGAGGGGCTCATGGAGCTGAGCTTGGCCTTTCTGCAGCCAGGACAGACATCCAGATACCCTCCTGCAAGGAAAGAGGCTCCGGGCTTTGTCAGAGCACACGTTAGTCTCTGAACTGGAGTTATAACATTACACTTGGCAGAGCTGAATAAAATATGAATACACTTCTTTTGAAGACCAGATTCACTGGGCACAGTGTCAAATCTCTTGATTTTGGAATGTTTTCATGGGGTTAGCTGGAAGAAGGGAGATGTGGGTGTAAATCAGGGAATTTGGACTTTGGTAGTTCAGAAGTGAACAGGACTGATTCTCAATTATTTTTTGCTTGTCTTTTACTCTGGTGCTGCAATGCCTTAATGCTGGAGTAATTTTACACCCTTTAAAATCTTTTTTACCGGAGGACTGGAGGAGTTTAGATGATACACAGATATGGGAGCTTTCAGTATTTTCTTTTGTGTTTAATCATTCTCCTTCACTGCTCTTTGATCACACCAGTATTTTATCAGTGAGACTTTGTCCTTTTCCATCTGTGACATGAGGAATGGGGTTGCCTGGGGACTGTGCTTAAGGTACCAACATCCTGCATCACCTTGCTCTGCACCCAGAGCTGCGTGTGACTCATATTTGGATGGATAAGGGAGCAGTTGTGTGGGAATCAGATCCAGCATGTATTTATAATAGCATGGAGTGACGGGACAAGGGGGAATGGCTTCAAACTGACAGAGAGTAGGTTTAAATTGGATATTAGGAAAAAATTCTTTCCTGAGAGGGTGGTCAGGCCCCAGCACAGGTTGCCCAGAGAAGCTGTGGCTGCCCCATCCCTGGAAGTGTCTGAGGCCAGGTTGGACAGAGCTTGGAGCACCCTGGGATAGTGGGAGGTGCCCCTGCCCATGGCAGGGGATTGGACTGGATGGGCTTTAGGGTCCCTTCCAACCCAAACTGTTCCATAATTCCACATAAGCTCATGTGCAGCCTTGTCTTACATTTGCCTTCCTTAGAGCTGCTGCAGGTGTGCACTGGTTTGTGCTTTGTAGGGTGTTGGAATGACCAGAGACTCATCTTTATGTCTTTTTTACATATGTAAATACATATATATGCTTACACATATATAATTATGTATTTATATATACACCGTATATATGTACATACGTACACACACACACACACACATGTGCATGTGCCCGTCTAGGCAGACTCTTGACCATTACAGGAGTTGATACAGGCACGGAGAGCAGACTAAAGCTGCAGGAGCTGAGCTGGCAGGGCTATTAATTTTTCACAAAAAAAAAAATCTTACATTAAAAATAGAAAAATCTCTGATGATAAACTCTGCAGTGGTGAAATTCAAAGCAAATCATTTCACTGAGCTCCTTGATGTAGAAATCATTACTGCCACTCTGCTGTATTAAAGAAAAAAAAAAAAANCTCATGTGCAGCCTTGTCTTACATTTGCCTTCCTTAGAGCTGCTGCAGGTGTGCACTGGTTTGTGCTTTGTAGGGTGTTGGAATGACCAGAGACTCATCTTTATGTCTTTTTTACATATGTAAATACATATATATGCTTACACATATATAATTATGTATTTATATATACACCGTATATATGTACATACGTACACACACACACACACACACATGTGCATGTGCCCGTCTAGGCAGACTCTTGACCATTACAGGAGTTGATACAGGCACGGAGAGCAGACTAAAGCTGCAGGAGCTGAGCTGGCAGGGCTATTAATTTTTCACAAAAAAAAAAATCTTACATTAAAAATAGAAAAATCTCTGATGATAAACTCTGCAGTGGTGAAATTCAAAGCAAATCATTTCACTGAGCTCCTTGATGTAGAAATCATTACTGCCACTCTGCTGTATTAAAGAAAAAAAAAAAAAGCCTGTGCTGTTGCAGTCTGGTTTAGTTTCCAGTTAATGTTGACAGAACAAGTATTTATCAACCAGCCCAAAGCCAAGGTCTGGGAAGCATTGCAGAAGTAATGTGTTACTCATGAATACTGTACTTTATTCTGGAGTAGTTCGTACATGCCTTATTCATAACACCAAAGTCATGTCTATAATTAAATTTAGGTAAATACCCTTCCAACTACAGCTGAAAAGCAATTTAGGAGCTGACTGTGGAACCTGGGCTGATGTGTCAGACAGGAGCTGCACTTCAGCTCTTGCTGCCAAGAACAGGCACCTCAGAAGCTTCTGGTTCATCAATTCATGCTTAGGATTAATGCAGTTACAGATCCATTCAGAGCCTTCCTAAATGTTCTCAAAGAGTTTTCCACCAACAAGCAAAAGCCTGGTATTATTTGCTTTCCTGTGATGTGGAACACAGAGACAGAGGGGCGTGGCTGAAGGGTCCCTTTGCACAGCTGCTCACAATCTGGAGCAGAAAGATGCGGCTCCTGATCCCCTGCCTGATCATCTCCCCAGAAGGGGAAGGAGCTGATGGCTCTGAATCATGGAATCATAGAACCTTAGAATGGTTTGGGTTGGAAAGGACCTTAAAGGCCATTCAGTCCAGCCCCCTGCCGTGGGCAGGGACATCTTCCACTATCCCAGGTTGCTCCAAGCCCCATCCACCCTGGCCTTGGACATTTCCAGGGATGGGGCAGCAATAGCTGCTCTTGAAAACCTGTGCCAGGGCCTGGCCACCCTCACAGGGAAGCATATTCTCATAATATCTAATCTGTACCTGCTCTCTGTCAGTTTGAAGCCATTGCCCTTGATCTGTCACTCCAGACCCTCGTCCAAAGTCTCTCTCCAGCTCCCTTGTCAGTGACCTACAAGTTCTTGAACTTGCAGCACCAATGTTTGGGTGGAGGTGAACACCTTGGCCCCTCCTCTAACCCTGTCGCAGCATTGTGAATCTGATGATTTATTGGGATGGACTGAGTGTATTACAGCAATTACAGGTTTTCATCATCTGGCTGTATGGGGCCAGGTTAAATCCAGCAATTGCTGTTCCACTTGTCTTCCAGTGGTATCTGGCAACACTCAAGCTGTGTTTCCTAGTCACTTGTTTCCTTCTGATGTTTCTCCTTCCTTTCCATGGACATTCCCAGAGGTTAATCAGTGTAATGAGCAAATGCATTTGTCTATCTCCTCTAACAGGAGACCTGAGGTTCTCCTCCCATTCCAAAGAGGGGGAGAGCCAAAGGAAGGCAAGGCAACAAGCTGGGGTTAACTCGAGGTGCTATAACCACTTTCAGGGCCCTTCTGTTGTCCCAGCTTTTTGTGTTTTGTCTCTTCTGTTGGTGCTGTATGGAGAATTCTCACAGCACAGATGCGTGGGATTGGAGGCACTGCCCTGTGCACTAAGGCATCATGATGGATTTTCAGCACTCAGCTGAGCCATCAAAGCTGTGTTGTGATGGGCAGAGTCACCATCTGGAGAGGCTTCTCCTTCTCCAGTCATGGGAAGCATGGAGCAGTGGGATCCCGGCACAGGCTGTGTGCCAGGCCAAGGTGTGGAGAGCAGCTTGACAGGCCAAAAAAAAAGGGGTTTTCTTCAATTTCTTTTTATGGTCAAGTCACCCTAAGAGTGAAAGTGCTGTCAGTCAATAAAAACATTTCAGAAAACAGTTATTTGATGGTGCCTCTATAAAGAGAGCTGCATTTTGGAATGAAGCACAGCAGAATTCCCCCCCAGAGCAACAGTTCACCTGTAAATGGGATGTGGTGCTCTCTCACCTGTCCAAACCTGGGGATCAAGTCCTGCCTCATCAGAAAAATACGATTTGTTTTTCATCCCATTCCTCCAGCAGGCACGTTCCTGTCCTCCCAGCACCACGAAGGCTGACAGAGCATCACTGGGCTCTGCTCACACAAATCCATGTGTTACCGATCCAAAAGGAGGTTCATTGGCAGGGCTCGGGGGGCACCTTGCCAAACACCTGGCCAGGGCATTACAAGTCATTCACTTCTTTCCTGATTTATTTTGAGATGGGCAGTAATTCACCCTGAGTGGGGATGAGCTGGTAAATCCCCGCTGCTGTGAAAGCTTCTATCTTGTATTTACTAGATGTTTGGCCATCCGAAGTATTTCTTTGCTTTACCAGACAGGGGTGAGCTAATAACATTTCCTGTCCTTAAAAGTCCTTTTAAAGCCACAGTTGATATCATATTTTATTTTCCTTGGCTGGAAGGAGTTTGATTGCTTTTAGTGCAGTCGCATTTTATGTACTTCCAGAAATGAAGTGGCTTAAAAGGACTCCCTTGGGAGCAGCCAGGGGCTTAAGGAAGAATATAATTTTGTTGGTAAAACCAAAAAAACACCACACAGACCACTGAGATCCCAGTGTGGAGCCTTTCTGGCTCCTGCCCTGTTTGCTGCATCTCCTGCTGTGACATCCACATGTGCCTGGGGCAGCTGCAGGAGCAGGTATTTGTTGATCTCACACAGAAATGGTATTACAACTTCACATTTTTGCATCATGTGTGTTTTGTGTGGAGAATCATCTTCTCACATATTTGAGAAGATTCAGCCATGTTGAACTTGCAGTGTTACAAGATGGAAGTCTGTAAAGGTTTAAAAATGTCAGTAAAAACCACCTTTAGCAACAGAAGTTACTGTCTGTTTTATTATATTTTGCCTTAAACACGACTCGGTGTGTAGTTCAGTTAATTTGGTCTGGTTGTCAACCTGGTAGGGCATTGCCAGAAGCATCTTTATTACTGGAAAACCTGGAGAATGTGTTTAGAAGGAGTTTTACAAAGAAATAAAGTTATTTCGTTCCACAGGACTGTCCACAGGGTAGAGAGTGTGGACCACACAGCATTTTTTAGTGACTTCAGGTTGGTTACGTTCTTTGCAAATGTGGTTCTCCTCTGCGAAATTACTATAAAAGTAACACTTCAGCTTTCATGATATTGTACCTCTGGTGTTTCTAAATTTACATCTGCTCATAGAAAATATATTGGGGCTTTTTTTTGCTGTCTGCAGATGTCTGGTGGGTTTTGAGCTGTCAGTGATCACCAATAATAAAGGGTGCAATTAGTTGTTGATTTACAAGTGAGAATTCAGCCAGCTCTGTTTCCCAAAGCTGGATGTGGTTGAAGGATTAGCAGAAGCAAAAATTGTCCTCAAAAGTTGTTTTATTGGTGTAATAAGAAATACTAACATACTTTTTCTTCTGATTTCAGGAGTGGCCACACACTACTTGCCTTCTGGTTTTCCCGACAAGAAGGAAAATTAAATCGACAGCAAACTATTGAACTGGGACATCACATTCTCAAAGCACATATTTTTAAGGTAACAAAAATTCAAATGAAGGTTTACGCCAACCTCATCCCCAGCACTGGCAGCACTCGGTCTCGTCTTGTCGTGGGGTTGGTGTAAGAAGTGTGATTGCTTGAGGCTGCTGAAGCGTGTAGAAGTGAGCTTTAGAAAATTGGCTATGGTATCTAAGAAATCCTTAAAATTAAACCCTCCTTCAGACTGTAAATTCAGCAGATAGCCTCCTTACCTAAAATTACTCTTCTACCATAAGATGCTTCTTCTCCTGAAAGATAAGTTCCTGTAGTAGCATCAAGAAAAAAGGCAATATTTTAAAAGGAAAGGTTTTGAAGAATCCAATGCAAAATGTAGGTTGTAAAGGGAAAATTTGATGGTTGTTGAAATTGGCTGATTGGTCCATCTTACTCTTCACGCAGACATTTAAGACGTGGGCAATTGAAAGGCAAACTTGGATGTGAGTATCAGTATGACCCATACACTAAGTATCATTCTTCCTGCTGGCCCAGGTACCAGAAGGTGGGAATGAGAGGGTGGATTTGTAAGGTCACAGGAAATACAGATTTCTTACAACTGTTAGGACCCATGGGTGCTTAACCCTAGTTAAAACAAGGCTGTATTTTCATCTGGTCTCTATATGATTTTATAGACTTAAGAGCTTCAGCAGTCCAGTTTCTGTTCCTAGAGCAAACAGCTGGTTTCTGCTTTGTGTCAGTCCTGTTGGATTTATTTATTGTATTCCCTGTGCCAGATTCACCATCAGGTGTAGCAGCAAAGTCTGCTTGTTTGGGAAGGCGATGGCTGGAGCCAAAGGGAAGAACCCCAGATTGGGGCATTACCCCTCAGGGTATCAATTTCACATTCTCCGTTACATTCCCAAAGCCAAATTCAGCCCTCAGTTTATTGTTCAGCTGCCATTTACATCTGAATCTGGTTTCAAACCTTCTTCATTTCACACATCCATGGTGGAAACTGATAACAGGGATTCAGACTCTGAGCAAATGACAATTTTCATTAAGTGGACAAGTTTCCCATAGATTCCAGGTTTAATTGAGCAATATTTACAATAGTAGAAAATGCGAGTTAGTATATGACAAATGTCAGTCCAGCCTTCTGTTCTTCCTCACTCAACAAAATCCTTGGGTTTACAACACTGCAGGAAGACCAGTGTCACAGTGACTGATAAGCATAACAGAATGTTTAGGAGTACTACAAAGTCTTGGAAGGGTTTGAATTAGCAGGATGAGAAACTGTAACTTAGTCTTTTGCTTTTCCTTGAATAGATTTATTTTTATTCCTTATTTTAACAAGTGTTTACTGAGGATTTGTGAGTGTTTACTGAGTGAAACAAGAGCTACATTAGTTTCTGAAGGAGGCACTAGGCTGGAATATTGCAGACCATATTTAAGAGCTTGAGCATTCTTCAAAGAAAATATTTCCAAGAGTACATGCACAGACTCTTTGCCAGTTGTTACCGACTGTATTTATTTCTAAACAAGCATTTTTCCCATTCAGGCTTTTCATTCTGGCTGATCTTTTGCTGAAGCCATTACCAGTGCGGCCATGGGTTTTCTGCCAAGTAGGGAGCGTGTCAGGTCATCAGTTCAGGGTGTTTTTCCTCAAGTTGCCATGTTACAACAGCAGACACAAAGATCTTTCTGCAGACACAAAGATCCTAATTTTGAAGGTATTTATGGACGCCTGGTGCCATTATAATTCTATTTTATGTACTCATCAGGAAGCCAGGAGAATATTAGAGCAGAGCTAAAGCATTTTGTCCAGCCAGGGAGTACTGAGAGCTGGGTGTAGAGGCAGACTTTGATAAAACAGCACAGAAAATTTATTTATCCTTCTCCAGTCCTTCCTAGTTTGAATCCACTGGTACCTTAGCAAGGTGATGATGGAACACTTGGAATTTCCAGGTGTAAAAAAAGTAAGTGATGCACAGACACAAAGTGCTGACCTGACACATGGGTGGGAAGACACTTTCACGTTCCCATCTTCACTTGCTGGCTGAGGTCTGGTGGTTTTGTTTTCTCTTTTAAACACAAACATCCTCAAACAGTTTAGGGGGGAAAAAAGAAAAAGTACAAATGTTTTAGTCTTTTAAATCAGTTACCAGTCTTAACAGGAGCATATGGAAAGCCAACTTGAAAAGCCTGGTGTGGAATAAAAGGGCACAAAGAGAAATGTGCAGTTGTGATACAAGAGAACTCAAACTTCAGGCTGACATACATTTTGCAAATCAGCCAAAGAGAAGGCTTTAATTTCATCTTAAATTAGTTAAAATGTCAGTAATACAGAAGTGGATGATGCTTGGAGCAACCTGGTCTAGCGGAAGGTGTCACTGCCCATGGCAGGGGGGTGGAATGGGATGGGCTGTAAAGTTCCTTCTAACCCAAATCAGTCTGGAATTCTGGGATTCTATAAGGTGCCAATGGCCAAAGAGCAGAGGAAGTGATGGTATTTTTGTTTGATGTTGTATCAAGCTGGGATTTGTTTTTGTTGAAGGATTCACTCTGCTCCACAGTTCTGAAGAGAGAATTAGAAAAGGAAGATGTGAGCTGTAAAATGAGAAATAGGGCAGGCTTTTTTCAGCAACTGAATGATAATGGTGTTGAATGTATTTTTTCTTTAAAGGATAAATGTCACCTTTTATGTCTTGCACTAATATCTAAGTATATATATATATATTCTAATGCAACAGTTGAGATTTTTATAGCGTGTTCAAAATATCTACCCTTTTCCTTGATCTTGATCGTGATTCAGGCAGCTTATTTATGGGCTTGATAGTAGTATAACTACTTTTAAATTATTTTATCCGTTTACTATAAAATTGCTTTCCCTTTCCCAATTTCACCATCCTGAGTTCATGAAATTTAATAATGACCTCTAATGTCCTGTGTTGTGTCATTTCAAGGCAGCGTTTAACAGTGGCTTGAATTCCTGAGCTCTTTCTCCCTCAACACAAGCAGATATTTTTCTTGGTTTAGCTCCCCAAATTTTAAGGAAACAAGTACATGGAGCTGTTATTTATAAGAGCTTGTCAAATCTATTGCTTCTTTTGGTGATAAAACCGTTTCAAGTGACAAATCTGTTGATGGCTAGGGCGATGCTGCAGATTATCTTTCACAGAGAGGAATTAGAGGTTGCAGCCGAATCCAGCAACGGGTTGGGATGATGATTCCCGCACATCTTCCTTCAGAGGAAACAAATCCCGTCTTGTGTTGCTGGTTTTGTTCCACCAGCACCATCCCAGTCCCAGTCCCACAAACCGGAACCGGACCCTGCTGCTTTGCAGGGATGGAAGTGACCACCCGGCATGCGAGGAAGTGGAAATCAGGGTTTGCATATCAAAACAGAATTAAAGATGCCTGTGCGATTTCCATGGAATCAGCAGGCTTTCATGGGAAATCAGTAGCAGAACGGCAGCATGCAGGGCACACTCACGGCATGGCTCCTGCTGGAGTCACCATCCCACCCCTCTGCTCTTCCATCCAGCTGTTCGCTCCCATCTGTCGGCTATGGAGAGATTACGGCTCCTTCCATAGGAGGGAGAAACCTGCTTAACTGTGCTCTGCCAGTTAGTGATGCTGGAAAATGTCAGACCTTCTGTATATTATGTATAACCTGATCATGGACACCAGCTAGAAAGGTCGGAGACAATCTGGTACAAGATACCAGGGCATACTGCTCCAGGCTGTGGTTAAAAGTCCCTGAATTTCTCTTATTGTGAGCAGATACTGTGTACTTTATTAAAAAAGAAAAAAAGCAGCAATCTGTGCTCCTTAACATGACATTTTGTGAGGGTGTTGAATGGATCTGGTTGCTCACAGTTTAATCCTGCCTTTCCTAGACCTTGGAGATGGCTACTACCTTTACAAGTAATTTTCTGCAAACTTATTAATTGATTGTGAAGGTCAGATACAGCAAATTGTCACATTATCTTGCGTGTAGTCATTATTGTCCTGAAACTCCTTTGAAGTCCAGAGACCCGGAAGGATCTGCCCAGTGTAACTGAGCAGATTTGTGAGCTTGGATCTAAGTTACTTTCTCTTTTTCAGGGTCTGAGTAAAAAAGTTGGGGTATCTTCCTCCATCTTGCAAGGGCTTTGGATCTCCTACAGTACTGAAGGTCTTTCAATGGCTTTGGCATCTCTGAGAAATCTCTACACCCCGAACATAAAGGTACTGGAGGAGGGAGGGGAGAGCTGGGGGGTTCAGAACTCACGCAAGAAGCTCCAGCAATGGGCAGTGACCATGCAGAGTATTCACTGGAGCCATGTCCAGTGTCCTAGCCAGCCTGAGCAGCTTGCTGGGTGCTTATCCTGAGCTGAGGAGAGGCCTTCAGTCTACCTGAGATTTTTTTACCATTTGGGGTGGTCCCTCAACTCTGCTACTTTGACCAGGGTGGGGGAATCTCCTTTTCATTGCAATGAGCAAATAGTGAGTTTGTGCCTGTGCAAAATGGGATTTTTCCTTCCCGAAGATGTGGAATGTGACAACTGATGTTGGAACTTGACAGCTCATGTAAAGGGCTCTGGCTTAGATAGGCACAAACTCTGAGGTGACGCCAAATCCAACAGCCCGTGCTCATGTGCTGGTTCAGGCACTTTTTTTACAGTGGTAAGATGAATGTGTTGACTTAGGTGAGCCCATCTCTACAGCAGAAAGGATTTCAGACAGAGATACAGGTTTGGAATTGTTTTTTCACATGGAATGATGTTTGTCCCACCCAGGCAAGGTGAGCTCAGTGTCTGTCCCCATGTCCCTTCCTTGTCACTCTCCAGCATCGGGTGGAACCTTTTCCACTGGTCCCAAGTGCAAAGGGAGCTGTGCAGTGGGACAGCCAAACCAGCACTAGAGAAGGATCTCATGGGAAGGATGCTGAGTACAGCTCTCTCCAGCTGTCTGTTTTGATTCCCCATGCCTGCCATGTCCCCAGCTGCTGCAGTGGGGCTGGAGTGACTTTGTTCCAAAACAAAGAGTGGCTGCACCCTTCAGACCACTTCCTAGCCACTTGGGGAATGATTAAACTGCTCCATCTACATAAAATGGGACCATCTATTGGGCAAATGTTTTTACTCAGCATTTTATGTCCTTTGCTGTTTGCTTGGAGATGTGCCGAGGGCCCTGGTTTATGTTTTGGTGTCACCCTGATGATAAACTCCTGTCTCTCCGTAAAGCTCAGCCAACAGCTCTCCTTCCCTGCGCAGGTCAGTCGGTTGCTGATTTTAGGAGGTGCAAACGTGAATTATCGGACGGAAGTTCTGAACAACGCCCCCATTTTGTGTGTCCAATCTCACCTGGGATACGCAGAGATGGTGGCTTTGCTCTTGGAGTTTGGGGCCAACGTTGACGCTGCTTCGGAGAGTGGCCTGACCCCGCTGGGCTACGCAGCTGCCGCTGGGTTCCTGAGCATCGTGGTGCTGCTGTGCAAGAAACGGGCCAAGGTGAAGTAACCACATTGCTCAAAAGCTGATTTCAAGTGCTGCACATCTGTTCAAGGCTGGGTAGGAGCTGCAGGCAGGACATGGAATGCTTGCTAGGGAACATCCTCCTGCAGATGAAGCCAGGAGGCTGCTTTTGGTGTTGGCTTTTTCTGCTAAAATGCTGTAGGTTTAAAAGTCCCACACTGACACCAACTCCTGAGAGTCAGTAATTGATGTCTGGAATTCAGATCTGAGGTAGGAGCTGCCTAATGACGCTGCACAAGGATGTTCTGGAGAAATCCTTGAACCTCACAAGGTTAAAATGGCAACACTGCTTTTCCAGCACAAAACATTCTTTAAATATCTCCCTGAGACACATTTTCCAAAAATTTCCATCAACTTGCCCTAGAAAAATCCCCTTTGTTTAGCTCTGTGATGAGTGTTTGGAGTTTTAATTGTATATAATAAGACAAGTTGAAATACTTTGTTGAAGAAGAAAATTATGCTGAGTTTTGAAGTGGAACCTCCTGGAAACAATTTGTGGTTTCTCTATATGTTTAATTTCAGCTCAAAAGGCAAAGTATGGGTTTGTGTAGTTTTGGTATGGATGTCAGGATGACTGAGGGACTGTTTAGATCTTGCTGGGTTGTGTTGCCTGTAATAATGTGAGGACAGTATGAAGGAAAAAAAGAATTTTGATTTTGTTGGATATTTTGAGAGAGTTTAGTGATAGAAGTCCTACCACTCATAGTTTTCCTTGAATATCCCCAACAGTACTGAGGAAATACCCCAAAATACAGCTCGGTGTAGTTTGAAGACTGAGATATTTGCAGAAAATTGCAATACTGATTACTGCAGGAGTTGAGAAAGGAGAAATATTGATCTCTTATTAATGTGAATGTGTTATAATATATGAAATATTTCTCATATGTATTACAGTACTGTAATTTAGTGGTCAGGCCCTGGCACAGGGTGCCCAGAGCAGCTGTGGCTGCCCCGTCCCTGGAAGTGTCCCAGGCCAGGTTGGACGGAGCTTGCAGTGACCTGGTCCAGTAGAAGGTGTCCCTGCCCACGGCAGTGGAGTGGAATGAGATGTTGTTTAAGGGTTCCTTCCAACCCAAAGCATCCTGTGATTCTATGAATTAATATTAGTAAAATATGTTAATATAATAATTATTTATTATTTTTATGACAAATAGTACATTGCAGAGCACAGAAGGGGTTAACCAGCAGGAGGATGATAACTGACCTGCCTTTCTTGTGTTCTCCAAGTTCCTGCTACTGGGATAGCATCTAGAAATCCCACCTGATGTATTCAGGCATCAAGTGGAAACCATGCCCCAAAATACAACCAAATAAGTTCCTCCAGGACTGTCAAGCGCTGTCTGTATTTCCTATTGATTGTGCCTGCACTGAGTTCATGTTACGGTGTCTGACTGCAGGCTGAGGCACTTCTGGGACTCTCAAAAGAACTGATACCTGGAAAACAAGCTGGTTTTCCTTTTGCAGATTTGGCTAAAGGAGATTATACCAGTGTGTATGATTTCAATGCACAAGAAAATTTGAATGCTGGACTTCAGGACACAAAGGAAAAAAATATTTTTGTAGTCTTTGAGTCTGAAGAAACCTAAAAAAAGTAATGATATCTTCCCCAAAGCAAACATTTGTGGCCAAGATGATGCCAGAGCTTGGGACATTGCTTTGGAAATGTTTGTTTTCTGGTCATGGAAGTGATCGTTTACCAGAAGAATGCACATTTTGCACATGTGGCATTATTTTGAAACCGGGATTGGAAACTCTGAAGAAGCAAAGATGTTTTGCCCATGATTTGGTTTAACTGTATTCTGTCATCTCTTTTCAAGGTGGATCATTTGGACAAAAATGGGCAGTGCGCCCTGGTCCACGCTGCTCTCAGGGGACACTTGGAGGTGGTGAAGTTCTTGATCCAGTGCGACTGGAGCATGGCCGGGCAGCAGCAGGGAGTGTTCAAGAAGAGCCACGCAATCCAGCAGGCCCTGATCGCTGCCGCCAGCATGGGCTACACCGAGGTAGGACCTACTCTGCTTCTGCGGGGAGGGTAACCAAGGGTTGGCCCTTTCCTGCCGACTCACAAAAGAGTGTCTGGAGGTGGAGTCCAGAGTACTTCTGTTCTGCTCTTCCTCCCCATCCCATCCCATCCCATCCCATCCCAGTGTTCACAGATCCCTTGGCAAACCCTGTGGTCTGGGCAGGTGTTCAGGAGAGGAAACATAACAAGCCTTTTAAGTATTGTCAGAATAAACTTCTGGAATAAACTTTTAAGCAGGGATAAGGTGGATGGGACAGCACGTTGCCTACACCGCTCTTCCAGCGCGGATGGGGAGTGTGAGAACGTGTAACTTCGGACTGCGTATCGGGGGAGAGAAGAGCCAGAGAGCTTCCTCCTGCCATCCTGACGAAGATTTATGATGGAGGAAATGATACGTAGAATAATTTAGGTTGAAAAAGACCATTAAGGTCATTGAGTCCAACCCGGTGCCAACCCCACCACTGCCACTAGTCCCCTCTGCAGAGCCCCAGCAACCCATGGCAGCCCCTGTTCCTTCTCCTTTCCCTGAGAATGGGTTTCTTTCCTACCAAATACCTCCTCTCAGCCTCACCTCCTCCAGGAGATGCATCCACTGCACACACCAGGTCATCTCCAACAGAACAGACACAGTTACAGGGAGCTGACCCTGCCAAGTCTCATCACGTGCCATCGTATCAAGACACTTGGTTGGGTTTCTTTGCTTGTACAGGGCAGCAGGTTCAGGAAGAATATTTCCTTGATCTCAGGGTGCCAGGCAGAGGCTGTTCCCTTCCCCTCTGTGTATTCCAGGCAGCTTGTGTGACAGTGTCAGCAGTTCCTGTATAACACATTCATACTCTGACACATCGTTTTGTTTTAGATTGTCTCCTACCTGCTCGATCTTCCAGAAAAGGATGAAGAGGAGGTGGAGAGAGCACAGATCAACAGCTTTGACAGCCTTTGGGGAGAGACAGGTGATTTCTGTAGAAGCTGTAGCTTCTTTGTGCATGTTTGTGTTTGTATTCACGGCCTCTCAGTCGCCTGGTGCATTCCTGATCCCTGGCATTGTTCTGATGAAGGATCAATTCCTCTGTTTTGATTCCAGGTGATTTACAGGTGTCAGCGTGAAGCTTGCACTCCGCTTAAGTAAATCAGAGTTCAGGTTTTGAAAATCCTGAGTTCTGCAGCTCCTGGCTCTTCTCAGGAGTGTGAGACAAGGAGCATTCTGACCAGTCACTGATTTCTCTGAAACATGAGATGGACACACAATTCTGTGGTTTCTCTCTTGATATTGGGCATATTTATCCAAAGCATCTCCCTGTTTCTCTCCCCCTCCCCATTACATGCAGCACAGTGACTGTTAAATTATCCATTGATTTTCTGAAAACTCCTCATTATTTAGCACGGGTAGTTAAAAAAATATTCTTTTGTGCAGTGTTGCTTTTCTGCGTTGATAGGTACAATACAGAATCCATTCTTTCCTAACTTCTCACAGGAAAAAAAAGGACAGCTATCCACCCCGTTAAATCCACTAAAATCTCTCTTCTTTGAGACATTCCAACTTGGAGTTGTTAGCTTTTAACTCCAGCAACCTCATAAATATTATCCTCTGCCATTTGTACTCAACTCACTCATCCATTTGCATCACTGGTGATGTTCCTGTCAGGTTAATACACCCAGGCAATGTTCCTGTCTGGGGAATGGAGCACGGATTGTAATTCTGTCAGCTTTGCTTAGAAATGACACGATCCAAGGAGACGGGCTGGCTGGAGTGTGGCTCAGCCTTTGGTCAGGTTGTTTCTGATTTGGAGGAGGCGGAGGGGGGAGCAGGGTAGTATTTTGTGCATGTTTGTACCTGTGTCTTTGAAAGTGTGTCCTTATTAGAGCCGTGTGGTGGATGGAGTCTATCAGAGGGCACTGTCCTGAGCTCTAAAGGACAAAGCTTGAGGGATGAGGTGTCCTAGGAGGGAGCCTGGCTGGGCTGCTCTGGGCCACTCGCAGGGCACTGGAGAAAGAGCCAGTTCCTGCACCCATGGGAATGTAACAGCAGCAAGGGAATTGGGCCATTATTAGAGGAAATAAAGGCAACAATAAATAAGCAATTTCAAAGTGCCCCTGGGGTGTCATGGGAGAAAAAAGAAATTGGATGTGGAATTAGCCCAGTGAAATGACTGAGCATTGGTGATGGGACAGCAGCTTTGTACCAGTGACTCGCAGTGTGAGGGGGTGACCAGTCTTCAGATGGATCTTCCAGAATGGTCTCTGGTGTTTGGGTCACAAGGACTGTCTTGTAAATAAAACAGTGATCAGATCCCTTCAGAGTGTGATCAAAAGCCACTCAGATGTCTCCCTGCAAAGTAACCTCATGGGCAGCATCAGGCACTAGAGATATCCCTTCCCTTCCCTTCCCTTCCCTTCCCGTCCCGCCCCGTCCCGTCCCGTCCCGTCCTGGGTAGCTCTGACATTCCCAACCTGCCTGTTTCCATCTCTGTTGTCCTACACCTCTGCCCCCAAAAATGCCAAAAGATGGACTAACCAGACATCTGGGAGTTTCTCTGTCAGAGAGGGGTTTCTGAGTAACTGGGACAGTTGGGAATGTGGATTTATGATTGACAAATCACACACAACTGGGGAGCCATCTCAAAGGAATATCCACTTACACCATTGAAATTGGTAGTAGGTAAGATGGGAAAATGAGCAAAAATGAGCCAGCCACCACACTGAGCAGCCTTTTGTCTACATGAAACAAGTCTGTAACTTCATATGAAACTCAAGACTCTCTTTCACATAACTGTAGTATTTTCCCAAAAGTGAATAGAGAGTTCAAATAAATTTGGAGAGAAATGCAGGTTTCCACCTAAAAATAGCAATCTGCTCTAAAAATCTGAATCCTGGCTTGTATGGGTTTTGATACTTGTTGCTCATGTCTCATCTTCCACAGAGCAGAGTCGAGTGCCTGGCTCGATGATATCAGCCTGATATCATCCAAATGGCAGTGCCAAGTGACATCATAAGTTTAGGAACTGCTGACAGCACACTATAGCCAACTCCAGATGGAGTATTTCCCCCTGGGACAAAACTAATATCAAAACCCAGCAGAAAAGTCTGTGAGTCACTTATGCTATCTCCATCAGAGTTGGAGGTGCAAAAAACATCTCCGTCAAACTGTTTGCTGCCAGGCTGTGCAACAGATACATGTGCTGGATAGGAGCAATTTAATGTTTCCTCCAGATAAAGTTGTTTTTTCCACAAGAAAACACAGCAGCAGAAGCAGAATATGCTGTTGCAGATCCCTGGTGTAGGAGGCCATGGCTTGACATTGCTCGATGACGGAGATGGGCACATCCACACCTGAACCCGGTCTCAGGCTCTGTTTGAGCTGTTTTGAGAAGCACAGCAGTTGTTGTGTGGTGTTTATGCCAAGACTTGGTTATTGCACGGTGAGTAGTCCTTCTGGCACTACGTCCTTATGGAAAAGCTGCAAAATGAACATTCCTGGTTACCAGCCCAGGATCCTGGTTGCTGCTCCGTGGCTGGGCTCATTGGACTCACCTTGGTTGTGCTGGGCCATGGGAGCTCTCCAGCAGAGAGTAAAACTTCAAACCAGCCCATTTCCATCCTCCGTAGTTCCTCCTGGAGGAGCAAGGTCTGGCTGCTCAGTAGCACAGGAGCTTTTGAGCTTCCCTTGAGCTGGAGCTGCAAAGGACAGGCTGGAGCCATGTACCCACACCAGTTGCTTGGACTATGGGGAACAGAGCAGCAGAAAGATGTGGCAGTGCAGGCAGAAGGGACTGCAAGGGAGAGTGGAGAAATTGTGGATCAAATTATCCTGTTTCAGTAAAGTCTTCTCCAAAGACCAGTTCCTAACAAACACCAAACACTGGAGTGATTTACAATCTTTTCATTGTTGCAAACATAAGTAATTTTGATGTAGAATACCTCAAATTAACCTGGAACATTTCAAGTGCAGGCAGGTTTAGAAATAGAACTCAGCAGCCCTGCGTGCCGATCCCTCTGCCTCCTTCTATATTTGTAGCTTACGTTTAAAACCCACATGGATCTGATTATAGACTTTGCAGAATGTTCTGCTTGTGGCAGCAAAATGATTTTTCTTTTAACTCTTGGTGTCTCTCAACCCCAAGAGAAGAAAATTCAGCCATAATGTGGAAGAGAATTGAGAATTAATTAAATCCCCTGACATTAACAGTGTTGCAGTTGGAAAGCCATCAACACCTTGTAATCAGCCAACCCACAGAAATGTACTTCAAAGAAAAAACAAGCGACATCAGTCAGAAATAGACTCCCACCTTCTGCTCCAACTCCTACCAGAAGCAGCAGAGTGTGGAGCCAGTGGAGCTGTGCTGAAGTGCACAGAAAGTTAGGGAGAGGGAGGAACCAGAAAGTCTAAAATTAATACTGAAACAAGTCACCGGCAGGTCCTGAACTTGGAACTATTTTCAGATTGAATGTGTGTTCTCTAGCTCAACCACACTTCTGAGTTAACAGAGCACATTTTGTCAGGGAAAGAGTTCTCAGGTGTTGCTTCTACCCACCTGTAATATCATGAGCATATGAAAATGAGAGATATTTTTGGGTTTGCACCAAGACCCTGGCTGGTAGGATCAGCCCTGGCCATAAACAAAGCCCAGAAATACTGTTCTTCTTGGAAAACAGGTGAACAAATTCATCCTATTTGCTTTCCAGTAGTTTCCCTGGTTTCAAAGACCTACAGGATAGAGTGGGATATGGAAAATAAAAGTCCTCCATCTGGATTACACTGCTCTATGCTTGTTTGGACAAAGGAAAGCCATAAATGTGACTGACATCAGTGGCTGGCAGGATCTGTCGGTGCCTCCTGCTTGATCCCTCACTTGCTCCCTTGTAGTCATGGTGGGATGAGGCAAGGACAGGTTGCAGAAGGTCTTGTCAAGTACCTGAAGACTTGTGTTTTCTCTGGATATTGTGCCCCTGCTCAGACATGTTCGTCCTCACAGCCTATGGCTTTGGCAGTAGGGAAAACAGTAACGGATTCATGATCACATTTCTTTGCAGCCAAACCTGAACCTCAGTCACATTTGAACCTCAGTCACAGCTTGAACCTCAGACACCCCTTGAACCTCAGTCACACGTGCCTGTAGATTATTTTATACTTATTGCGGTTCTCATCCCATTTCACTGCCACTTGCAGAAAACAATAAAAGCTGATTGTCCCAAACAGCCTCTTTCTGTGACATGTAAACTTTTCATGGAAGAGTTGACCTTTGAGGTAACTAAAATGACAAGAGCTGAAACTGTACCAGTCCAGCCCATTTTCTTTGTTCATTTTGCCTGCCATGAGATAAGTTTGGCATTTCAGGCCCCATCACTTTGGTATCCAGCAGAAAGACCCATCTCCAGATAGGAAAACTCTCCACTGAGCATGTGGCTCTTTCCTTGACTGCTTTCCTCTCTCGTGCAGCTCTGACGGCAGCGGCAGGGCGCGGGAAGCTGGAGGTGTGCCGGCTGCTCCTGGAGCAGGGCGCCGCGGTGGCACAGCCCAACCGCCGCGGGGTCGTCCCCCTCTTCAGCGCCGTCAGACAGGGCCACTGGCAGGTGAGTGGGGTCCTCACGCCCTGGAGTGGCCAGAGATGTAGGGTCAGGCCATCCCTTCCATCTTGCTGGAATAGGCATGGAGAAGACAAACCCCAGCTCATCTGGGGAATGGTCAGAGCAAAAAGAAGTGATACTGATGCTTCAATCACCTCGAGCTCTGGCTGGCTACAGACAGCTTTGCTTAAGTCCTATGTTGTCATAGAATCATGAAATGGTTTGGGTTGGAAGAGATCTTAAAAGACCATCTAATTCCATCCCCCTGCCATAGGCAGCGACACCTTCCACTATCCCAGTTTGCTCCAAGCCTCATCCAGCCTGGCCTTGGACACTTCCAGGGATGGGGCAGCCACAGCTTCTCTGGTTATCTCACCATTTGAGAAGCAAATGGGATGCTCATGACTTAGAAGAACATTTTTCCTGTCCTCACACCTCCCTTCCTTCTCATAATCCCTAATCATCCATCAGCAATCCCAGAGGGCCCCATGCCTGGAGGGGCAGGAGTTTTTAGAATGTGGGATCTGCTCTGCTCTTCCTTGGCTCTGGCATCTTCTTAGCTGGGTCTCCATGTGTAACCTGTGTCCTGGTTTGGTGTGTTGCAGATTGTGGATCTCCTGCTCACGCATGGCGCTGATGTGAACATGGCAGACAAGCAGGGCCGGACGCCACTGATGATGGCCGCGTCCGAGGGACACCTGGGCACTGTGGAGTTTCTGCTTGCACAAGGTTAGAGCACGTGTCGGGAGGTGTTGGGGACCAGACATGGCACATCCCACCACACCAGCTCCGGCTCAGCTGGAGTTTGTGATGTCAGGGTGTGGATTGTAATCCCACAGCTGGGAGAGCACCATGTCCAGCTCACTGGACAACGAGGCTGGAATAGTCATAGTCTTAATCTTGTCTGGCTGTTGTGTTATCTGCTTGGTGCTCTCAGCCTCAAAACCACCCATCTGAGTTAGCAAATAAAATAACCACAGATGCTTTGAGCAGTGGGTTAAGAATGTGCCCTTGAACCACACTGAGAACTTTCTCTGTAGACAAAAATGAAGACAGGATGCGATTGAACTGTCAGCATCGCTGCAGAAGGGCAGCAAGGCAAGAGCTGGGGACACGTACTAACACTTCCATTTTTAGCTCTGGTATTGTTGCCCACATTTTTGACACCAGCACCAGCAGGAGGGTAAGGCCCCAGCATAGGCAAGAATTTGGTGAATTTGCTGAAAATAAATCAGAATTATTTTGAAGATTAGCCTGCTCTGCACCCACAGCTTCTCCTGTGCTCAGTCCTTTCAGTGATGATTCTCTTTCACTGAGGGTTACTCAGCCAACGGGAACATGGGTCAGTTCTGCTCATTCCTGCTGTTCCTGCTTGAGGTGAGTTAGAACAGTTTGCTGCCTGTGAGAACACAATCAGTTCTTATTGCTGCAGTTTCTTAGAGACTTCTTTGTCTTTTATTTCAGACAAATAGCCAATGTTGGGTGGGTATTTTTTTTCCTAGAAATAGCATTTAATTGTTGTGTTGTTATTTGATATTTTTATTCCAGGTAAGATCCCTCTTTGGGAAGCAATATTTTCTTCATCTCGTAACTGCCTGTGTCTGAACTCTTAGGCAAAAAGTGAGACACTTGAATATTTTCTGTAATAGTTGTTAAGAACATTTTTTCTCCGTAAAATTGACAAGAACAAGTTTCTCATTGCCCGTCTGTCTGTCCTGAGCCACGGCCAGTGGGATCCTTGCTGCTCAGTGCTGTAACCTGCACAGGGATGTGACAAAGATCAGTTTGAGCTTTTTAGGAATTAATTCAATTAATTCTTTTCTGGTCTTCTGTTATTTTTAAATCTCATATTAACACTCTCCATCTTTGAGATTAAATGTGGCCTCTTTTTCAGCTTGACTAATAAATCTGTGTTAAAAGGCTTAAAATAAGGTGGTTTTTTTTCCCAAACTTGAGAACTGTGCATGCTGCTTGAGACTTAACTCATTCAGAGGAGGTTGAAAATACAAGATAATCTAGTCTGGGCTGTGGGATCACCAGCAAATGCACATAATGTTTCTTTGGCTCTTTGGACACTCTTTGAGAGCCCAAAAAGTCAAAAATAAGAAAATTTTTACTTTAAAAGGTCCATTCTTCAAAATAGCATAATAAATTCCACTGCATACACTGTAACACATGGTCCTGAAAAGTTAACTCAAGCCTGGGCAGAGTGCAGTGATACATGGTGCATTTAATTAAAATGGCTTTGACAATCCTGCTAAAGGTTTCATTAAAATCAAGTGTGTGAATCATAAGCCATAAGCATTAGTTAGTGTGTTGCAAAGCAAATCTCCTTTGACTATAATTGATTTACAGTCAGCATTTGTAAACACATTTTATTAGAAAGTTGCAGTGATCAATCAATTTGAAACCCAGAATTTTGGAGCTACCTGCAGCTTAACACCCAGAAATAATGGGGGTGTGAACAGGGAATTAAACTTCTCTGGTAGCAGCTCTGCTAAAGCTGATATTTATACAGATCTGTGTGACACAAAGCAAAATAATTCCTCATGCTCGTTCCATTTGGAGGGAGCTTGATTCTTAATTTTGTTTTCCTGCAAAAATCAGTGCCTTGATGTTTTTGTACTTGAGCATCATCCCTTGGGGATCACCCTGCCTGGGCACTGCAGCTTTGGGTGCATCCTCTGTTCAGAATCCATCCCACATCCTGGCCACTTCCTGCAGCTTACTGATGCTCCAAATGTCAATCTTTTCTTTTTGACTTGAGCTGGCTCATTGTGCCTGCTGGATAATTAAATCACCAGACTAGATGGAAGCAAGAAATATTTTATGATTAGAGTTGCAAGGCCCTGGCACAGGTTGCCCAGAGAAGCTCTGACTTCCCCTGGATCCTTGGAAGTGTCCCAGGCCAGGTTGGACAGGGCTTGGAGCAACCTGGTGTAGTGGAAGGTGTCCCTGCCTGTGCCAGAGGGGTGGAACTGGTTGGTGTTTAAAGCCCATTTCAACCCAAACCATTCCATAAGAAACTCTTGCAGTCAGTTTTTTTAGGGAAGGAGCAGCTTGCCCAGCTCTTCCCAGAAGCAAACTGGGTTTGCCCAGATGGAATCCTTCCCACTGCAGGATGGATCAATCCCATGAGATCACCTTAAGCCACTCGCCCTCAAAACCATCCGTTTGTTTCCTGTCTGACTGCCTCAGTGCTAAATGGGTCAGAGATCCCTGAGGGGTGAAGGATGCCTTTGGAGGCAAGCAGAGGCTGGACTGGGAGCCTGAGCTGCCTCTGGAGCTCAGTGTTCCCATGAAGGTTATGCCCCGCCTGCCTTCAGGCAGCCTCTTGGCGTTACTGTTGTCTGCTTGCTTAGACCTTCAGCTGGCACTGCTGCAGGGGTACCCTGGAGTCTGTCCGTGTCACCCTGTGGTATGCAGTGTCTCTTCCACTGGATGGGAAATGAGTGGGAAGGTTGAGTGATGACATGGCTTTCCAGGCTTCCCTCTTACTGCAGGAGTTTTCTCACCCGCTCCAGAAGAGTCAGAGGGAAAATACAAGAGAAGACTTTCATGCTTTGAATGCAAGAAAGCAGCTGGTTCGAGTAAGCAGGAATGAAATGAGGCTTTATCCTGAGCAAAATTTGGGCTTGGGTCAGCTCAGAATCATCTGGAGGGGCTTTCCCAGAGCTTCAGAATGGCTCCTGGGTGCAGCGTTGGCAGCGTGAGAGAAGGCTGGCAATGTGCTGAGGTGCTGGAACATGTCCAGAGAAGAAAACAAAGCTGGGGAAGGGTCTGGAGCACAAGAAGTGACTGACGGAGCTGGGGGGGACTCAGCCTGGAGAAAAGGAGGCTCAGGGGGGACATTCTTGCTCTCCACAGCTCCCTGACAGGAGGGTGCAGCCAGGTGGGGGTCGGGCTCTGCTCCCAGGGAACAAGGGACTAGAGGAAACAGCCTCAAGTTGCTCTAAGGGAGGTTTAAGGGAGGGATAATTTATTCACTGAAAGGGTTCTTCAACCCTGACACAGGCTGCTGAGGGCAGTCGTGGAGTCCCCCTCCCTGGAGGGATTTAAAGGATTTAAAGATGTGGCACTTGGAGACATGGTTAGTGGAGGCAGTGCTGGGAGAGCAGTTGGATTCAATGATCTTAAAGGTCTTTTCCAACCTAAATGAGTCTGTGATTCTACGTGGTCATCCCTGAGCCTTGCAGTCTGTGTCCCACCTTGGCATTCCTGATTGCCTCAGATGCTGTTTGCCACCTCCCCCACTGACACTCCACACTGTGTTGAGAGCTCTGGGCAGAGGTTACTGAACACACCTGGAGCAAACATCCCCGTGCTGTGCTCCTCCCCAAACAGGTTGTGCCAGCGGGGAGACCTCTTAGTCTGGTCTCAGCTGGGCAACCTGTGCAGACCCGGGATATGTCAGCTGGGATGAACGGGAATGGTCAGGAAATTCACATCACTCCCCCACCTGCTGAACGTTCTAGAGGCAGGGAATCTCATGCTGGGAGGTTTAGAGTTTGCCTCCAGGAGAAAAGCACTGCAGCAGCAATTCATCCCAGCTGCTGGCAGGAGCATCCCACAGGTCGCTGCAGCTCCTCGGAGGAGCAGAGCTGATGCATATCATCTCTGCACACTCCAGAGCCAGAGCTCTGGCTGTGCCATGGCAACAGGAGTTGTCTTCATGCCATGAAGAGGAGTGTTCACTTAAAGCTGTTGTTCAGCTCTCATATCCGTATCCATATGCCGTGTGGAGCAATACTGACCCGTTGGTATGGCAGCACCATTTCCTCATCCAAGAAAATGTCAAGTCCCCCTCTCCTTGGCTTGCAGTTGGCAGTAGTGTATCCCACAACGTTGTATTTATATTGGGTAAAGTTCAGGGAGAAATACTGCTGGAAATGGTGTACTTTTGGGTAAAGGGGAGGAGAGTGAAGAAGGGAAAATATGTGCTTTTTTAGGAGAACTGAGCTGGATTGACTTAATTCCCCATGGTGACCTGCTGAAACAGCAAAATGGTCTTCATCTCTGACTCACACAGGCTGGAATGGGGTTGGATTAAGTTAAAAAAAAGCAGTTAAAAAGATGATGTCTCAGATGAGGGAAGTCAGATCCACCGTGCTGCTCAGATGTTTGCCAGGAAAGCCCGCAGAGGTAGGCGTGAAGAAGTTTGCAGCTTGGTGTGAATCAACTCATTTGCCACAGTTCCCATCAGTGTATTTGAAGTTGCTACACAGGGTGGGATCTGTGGTGAGAGAAATGTTAATAAAGGAATTAATAATTACGTACAGATCTCTCTGAAAACAAGCTGTCATTGCTCAGCAGAGGGTTTGTGGTAAACAGTGCTGAACAACAGAGAGCTCTGAAGTGAACTGCTGCTTGTTCTTTCAGGTGCCTCCATTTCTCTGATGGACAAAGAGGGCTTAACAGCTCTCAGCTGGGCCTGCCTGAAGGGCCACCTGCCCGTGGTGCGTTCCCTGGTGGAGAACGGAGCTGCCACGGACCATGCAGACAAGAACGGCCGCACGCCACTGGACCTGGCAGCGTTCTACGGCGACGCTGAGGTGGTGAGTAGCCTGTGATACACCCAGAGAAAATGGGCAGTTGGTGTAAAAGCCATAAAATCGTACAGTTCAGCTTGATGTAGCAATAAACACATGGAGTCCTGGCCTTCCATATGGGAAGGTGCTTCCACAGAAGCTGATCAGAGAATCCCAGAATGGTTTGAGTTGGAAGGGAACTTAAGCACCATCTCATTCCACCCCGTGCCATGGGCAGGGACACCTTCCATTATCCCACAGGTTGCTCCAAGCCCTGTCCAGCCTGGCCTTGAGCACTTCAAGGGATGGGACAGCCACAACTTCTCTGGGCACCCTGTGCCAGGGACTCACCACCACGGCAGGGAAGGATTTCTTCCTAATATCCAGTCAAAACCTACTGTTGGGCTTCTCATTGCAGGTTCAGTTCCTGGTGGACCATGGGGCCATGATCGAGCACGTTGACTACAGTGGGATGCGGCCCCTCGACAGAGCAGTGGGCTGCCGCAACACCTCGGTTGTCGTCACCCTCCTGAAGAAAGGAGCAAAGATAGGTAGGGACAGGGGGACACTGCCATCGGCTCTGTTCTCAGGCAGGATTCAAGCAGTGGGGCTGGCATCCTAAAAAATACAAGTATAACCCAGAGGCAGCCTCAGCCCCAGCCGCTGCTTCACGCTCTGAAAGCAGATGGCGAGTCAGGACTACGTGGTTCTCTTTAGCAAAATGGGGAGATTATTTTTTTTCCTGTCATATTACTTAGCAGAAGTTAATCAATAAACAACTGTTTCTTTGGCAAGGTCTTTCCTCTGGTAATGCTTTTTCTATCTTTACTAGTCTGAGTTGCCAAGTGTACTCTGTCCATGCCTTGCTGTGAGCTGCTGCGTTCACTTGCTCTGTGTATGCTTCCAGACCTCAGTGTACCTGCACTGCGCCACACAGCTGCTCACGTTACGTTTTCCTGTGAAAGGGGATTTTGCTGGTGCATTGGCTTCCTCGCTGCCCGCCTCTCACAGCTGCTTTTTTCCTTTCTTTTTTTTTTCACCTTCATCCATTTTTTCCCCCTCTCTCCTACAACTTTTTGTTTTCTCCTTTCTTTGAAGGTTGTCAGACGTTACCGAGTCGCCCACGAGGTATATCTCATTGCTGTCAGCATCAGCTTCGATCTGATAGCTTTGTCAGCCTTGCTTTCTCCTGTTTGATTTAGCCTGCATGCATCCCCAACACCTCTAATCTTTTAATTTACCTCACCTTCAAATAATTTTTTTAATGACTGTTGCAGAGAATAACTTGAACTCAAAAACTAACCTCCTTCCCCCAAAACGTACTGAATCTACTTATAGAATATTGTTGACTTGTTCTTCACCCACACTAATGAGTTGTCCTCAAATTTTTGGCACCCCTTCCCTCCCAGTATTAGTCCTTGAGATACGAGCTGGCTCTGCAGGGTGGCCCCTGTACAGAGCCAGAGTGTCCCCAGCCCAACGACGCCTTCGGCACCAGCAGCACTTAGACACGACCTTTCCTTTGTCATTTTTTTCTGCCTTAATGGATTTTCTACTCTGGTCTTTCACATCTTGTGAAGCTGGAAATCACAATCCACTTAACCGCAAACCACCTATCAACAGTCAAACTGTAGACTCCCTAGTACACATCCATAGATTTGAATTTAAAAATGCTTTTATGTAACCACTCTGATTTTCCCTTTGAATGCAGTTTGTTTCCCCCATCTCAGCCTGTTCCACATTCAGCACTGCCCTCTGGTGGAAATGGCTCGATCCTTTCCCAGACCATTGGGATTAGCCTTAATGACTGCAAAGGAAAACCACTGCAATGGGGATGACGTTAATTTAGGTGCCAGAGGAATTGTCAGCTCAATCCTTTGGAGCACTCTGCCCTTTGACCATGCCAAGTTGTTCTCTTCAGCAGAAATTCCCACCCCAGGGTATTTTTTTCCACCCAGCTTCCTACCACCCTTGCATTGTATGAGTTCTTTACCCATCATGCATCCTGTACACTGCAGGTCCAGCAACATGGGCAATGGCAACCTCCAAACCAGACATCATGATCATCCTGTTGAGCAAGCTGATGGAGGAAGGAGACATGTTTTATAAGGTGAGATGGGTGGGTTTGGGGACATGGAACAGATGCAACTTGCAGCATCACTTGGTCTGAGGTTTTGGCCGTGTTAGCTCAGTGGTTGGTCCTCCCCAGCCTGAATGGCTCTGTGATTCTAATGCTGCTGCCTTAACCCATGGCAAGTAAAAGCTCCCACTCACAGCGTTCCTTGTGTTCTAAACTGTTTGGTTTTGGTTAGTGGGGTTGGAGAAGGGGGGATTGATTGCCCAAATCTGTAACGGAGCTGAAGCAAAGCCAAGTTACTCTGGATTTGAGCCAGCACTTCATTTCCTCTTTGAAAACAGCAGGACCCAAGTGTTTGTTGGGAGTGCTGCTGCCGTTGCATCAGGTCTGGCAGCCTTGTCATTACCTAGTGGGCTCACTGCCGGGGATCAAGGCAACGGGATAGAACGTCCCAGAAAAACTCCTGGAATAAACTTTTTGTAATGAAAACAGATTGTCAGGACACAGCTGGCTTTGTCATGTCCTTTAGCCCATGGGAGACATTCCACTGTTACAGTTAGGGAGTCTTTTTTTGTTCTGTATTTGTTTTAAGTGGATCTTTAAAACCTGGAGATTTGCACACACACAGAAAATGTGCAAGTACAACAATGATTCACTGTGAGGCTCTAGGGGTGAAGCAGAAAATATGCAAAGCTGGCATTGTAATAGGAGTTATCTGCCAGAGATACATGATACAGCTGAGAAACCTGAGTCTACAAGTTTTTAAAACTCACTATTTGTAGCTGCAAAATTTATGTCTGGGTCACGAGGAACTGTGTGTGTCCTAGATCCCATCCTGCCCTCTTTCTCTCACCCTGGCTGTCGGCTGCCCCCCTTCAGGGTGCACATCGTCCCATCTCAAAATTAGTTGCCCAAAATAGCAAAGATGAGTCACCTTTAAAGGTGACTGTTGCATACCAATAATTATAAACAGAACCCAGTTAACAGACTTAGACGTAGAGTTTTAAACATCTGAAGTCCAGGGAGGTGAGTCTCACCCCGTTTGTCCAAGTTCAGAGCCATGGCAGTGCCATAACATTTATCTTTGCTGTTTCAGAGGCTTCTCTGAGCCCCAGAGCTCCACCCAAAGTCCCACAATTTGTGTTCCTTACCCTCCTGGATGTGTATTAAGCTTTGGGTGGAGGGTGTTTTCCAGGAATGGGGAACTGATCACCCATCTCAAAAGACCAGCCAGCCAGGGACCAGATGGAGTTGTATCGCGTTAACACCATTTCTCCATGTTTCCTGCTGTAGTTTGACAGCTCTGTATGAAGTGGGAGATCTCAACTTGTGCAAGGCATCTGCCTTTCCAGCTCAGATGTTCCCTTGATCAAATGTTCTGCCTTTCCTTTCTAGGAAAGAGCTAAATAATGAAGTTGCACTTCCTTAGCCACCTAAAACATTGGTGGGGCTGGTGAGTGAGTTCTCTGCAGGGAAGTAAACTCAACCCAAGGATGAGTTTTGATGTGTTTTCTTTCTAATAGAAAGGTAAAGTGAAAGAGGCTGCCCAGCGCTACCAGTATGCTCTGAAAAAATTCCCCAGAGAAGGGTTTGGAGAAGACCTGAAAACCTTCCGAGAGCTGAAGGTGTCGCTGCTTCTCAACCTCTCCCGGTGTCGAAGGAAAATGAACGTAAGTGTCCCCTCTTCTCATGGCCTTAAGCGCAACCCGACAGCTTTGTGGCTCTGCAGAGACATGTCCACCCCAAATCATGCTTTGGCCTCTCAGATCTCTCCTCTCTGTAACCTGGTTGTCCTTCACAGAGCACTGACATTTTATAATTCCAAAGCAGTAATGATTTAATATGCATTTCAGATGATTAAAAATTGATTGCTATGTTTATAGCTGTTTGAATTTTTTATTACTCTCTTTTGATGATGATGTTCACATCGTCACGTGGGGGTGGAGGCATTTTCCAGATTTCTGGGGCAGCAATGAGGAGGAGCCAGGAGATGTGCTCCTTTGAATACTAATTAATTTCAAATGAAGGAGCATATGCCTGGGGGGTTAGCACTTCCCCAGGGCAGTGACTCATCCAGAAACACCCCCACAAGACTCCCTCTCGTCCCAGAATTTCCAGATCCCTGCCACTCTCCCCACTCCAATCTGGCAGCATCCAGCAACCAGCTCATGCAGATGCCTGTTCTGCCAGCACACAAATGCCACCTTCCCTGGCTTGGCACGCAGGCATCCACAAATTAAAGTCCTGCAGGTCCTTAATAATTAAATACTGCAGGTCAAACAGAAGTATAAGCTTCCCCAAGCAGGGCATGTCCATAGCAAGAGTTGGCTTCACAAGTTTTTGAACAAATCAGGAGCAGCCTTATTCAGTCCTTTCTCCCAGAGCTGCTCAGGTCATAGCCCAGTGCAGCAATGCAAAGCAGTGTTTGGCTGTGAAATGGAATCCTCCCCACTAGGAGGAGTTCTCCTTCACAAGTGCTGAGCTTCAGTTGAGCTTAGTGGGACATGCAGCATTCAGGACAAGGCAAGGGAGGGTGGTGACAGGGTCTGAACCAGAGCTGATAGTCTGATCTCAAAGCACTGCCCCTGGAAAGCACCCAGAGCAGTCCTATCCCACACTGTCACCCTCTCCCTGCTCCCAAGCTATCCTCCCAGGTGAGCTGTCGTGGAGAAGTGAGGAACAGTGGGACTGATAGGAGACCTTTGCCAGGTAAGTCCTGTTTGTAGCCAATGCAGCTCTGTCCTTCACAGGCAGTTTTCTTCAGCCCCTCAAAGAATATCAGTGTTGTTCAGGGAAGCAGAAGGGCATGGGAAAGGTTTCCTGTTGCTTTCAACTATGGAAAAAAATCGTTCATGAGATAACATTCCAGCCTCTGCAAGACCAGATGTTTCCTCAGGAGTGTAGATTGTTGGAGAGGGATTTACATGCACTTACTGGGGACACAATGAGGCTTGCTGGCCTCTGTGGGTGATGACAGCAACTTGCGTTAACCACGCCTGAGTCTTTGGAAATGCCATCGTAGCTCCCTGTATGTAAATGATGTTGAATCCACATGAAACATTCCAATACCATCAAGTTTTCCATGCAATGTGAAAAAAAAAGTCCATACTAAGTTTGTTTTCTTCCCATGCTGTATGTATTTTTGTTTCTAAATTTATTCAGTTAACTTACCTGCACACCTATTCAAATGGCAGGATTTTGGAATGGCGGAGGAATTTGCCACTAAAGCCCTGGAGCTGAAACCGAAATCTTACGAAGCTTACTATGCAAGAGCAAGGGCCAAACGCAGCAGCAGGTGAGGAGGGACAGAGAGAAGGGTGTGAGGGGCCGGTCTCTGCGAGCCTGTCACATCACGTGTGGGCACCCACCCTGCAAAGCCAGGCAGTGCCCCCATGGGAAGAAATGGCCAAGGAACGTTCATTAGTGAGATCACAAACTTCCTGAACTCCAAAGTAATGCCCTCCCTCATTTGGTGATTTCTGAATCCAAATGTTTTGAGAGGTTTGTTGTAGTGGAACTTTGTCTGGACATCTTGCAACACTGGAGACCTGGACACCAAAGTGAGGTGTTCTTTGTTTCAAGGTACACTTTAGTTTGACCACAACTTGGACTCAAAGCGGAATATGACTCATGGCCTGTGTTGTGCAAGAGGGCAGACTCGTTCATCACAGTGGTCTCCTCTAGCCTTAAAATCTGTGCATCTCTGTCCTGCAGCCCTTTCTGCCCAGCAGATGCTGCTGACCAGCTGGGTGGTGGCTGCAGGCAGGCACTGGCCAGGGAGCCTCCAGCCAGAACTTGTGCCCAGGGCACTGCAGCCAGCTCCTGAAGAGCTACAGCGCAGGGATCTCCCTTGTTTACCTACCTCCCTGAAGGCTCAAAGATGTGAAATTAGATCCATTTGCCATTCCTAATGAGCAGGAGCGCTGCTTAGGAGTCCTGTTCTCAAGGACTGGGCACCCTGCCCCACTGCATCTCTGTTTAATTGGCAGCCAGAATGTCTCACATGGGGATCACTGATGGGGAGCTTTTCCCCCATCTGGGTGTGTTTTCCCAGATCACAGTCATGTTCAAACACATAGTTTTGCTCCAAAGTGAACAGTGTCCCTGTAAATGACAACCCCCTTCCCAAACCCCCACCTCCCTGTTACACCTCCCAGGCTGGCCTTTCCCTCACAAAGGCTTCCCTGGGCAGCTCACAGCCTCTGGCACATTGCTTGATTCCTTCATTCCAAAGAAGTTAGCCAAATCCACTGTAAAATTGGAGAGACAAGCCTTGCCCAGAGCACCGACCTGTGGGAGCCCCTGAGCTCTGGAGGCAGGCCTGACGCTGTGTGGTCTTGGCATCAGGCAGAAGTTAAATTTTCACTGGCATAAGCGGTTGTAGTTCTGTCAGAGTTTGTTTACAGCAGTGGTGAGCTGGGCTCGCAGTGATCAATTTGTTGGATGTCCCCTTTGCTAACACAGAGGTGAAGCTCATGGTGGTGCTAGGGGGAGTAATTAATTAGCCCCTAACATACACCGCAGAGGACAGGCATGTTTGCTCGTCTGGATTGTGCCATCTCAGGACTGTGTTCCCTTCTTCTCCAGAATTTTCCCTCTGTTTGGATAACATAAATCTAAGGGAGGCCCATAAGGCAGCATGTGAGAGGTGCAGCAAGCAGTAGCAATCACAGATCTCTCCCTCAGTAACGTGCACAAGCCACTTTATCCCCCTGGAATCTCTGAAAACAGCTCCATCCAAATCCAGAGTACTTTCAGTTCTCATTTCTGTTCCTTTGTCAAGCAGGCAGTTTTCAGCAGCCCTGGAGGACCTGAACGAGGCCATCAAGCTGTGTCCTAACAACCGTGAGATCCAGCGGCTGCTGATGCGGGTGGAGGAGGAGTGCAGGCAGGTGCAGCAGCAGCAGCAGCAGCAACAGCAGCAGCAACAGCAGCAGCAGCAGCAGCAGCAGCAGCAGCCACCACCGCCACTCCCAGCAGAGCCAGAACCCGAAGCCCAGCATGAAGAGCTGTATTCTGTGCAAGATATCTTTGAGGAGGAATACCTCGAGCAGGATGTAGAAAACGTTTCCATTGGCTTGCAGACAGAGTCCAGGCCAAACCAAGGGCTGCCCATCATCCAGAGCCCACCCCCATCTCCAGCTCACAGGGATTCAGCCTATATTTCCGGCTCACCTCTTGGCTCCCATCAGGTCTTTGATTTCAGGTCCAACAGCTCTGTGGGTTCACCGACCAGGCAGGGGTACCAGTCCACATCTCCTGCTCTGTCTCCGACACACCAAAACTCACATTACAGACCCAGTCCTCCACACACATCCCCAGCTCACCAGGGCTCCACTTACCGCTTCAGCCCCCCTCCTGTTGGAAGCCAAGGGAAGGAGTATCAGAGCCCACCACCGTCTCCCCTTCGCAGAGGCCCCCAGTACCGTGCCAGTCCCCCCGCAGAGAGCATGAGTGTTTATAGGTCACAGTCCGGCTCCCCGGTCCGTTACCAGCAGGAGCCCAGTGGGGTAACCCAGCTCCCCGGCAGACCCAAGTCTCCGCTATCCAAGATGACGCAGAGATCCTTCCAGATGCCGCAGCTCCCCGTGGCCGTGCCGCAGCCGGGGCTGAGGCTGCAGCCAGCCAAGGCACAGATCGTGAGGAGCAATCAGCCCAGCTCTGCCGTCCATTCCAGTACTGTCATCCCAACTGGTGCATACAGCCAGGTTGCCCACTCGATGGCCAGCAAGTACCAGTCATCATCAGGGGACATGGGGGTCAGCCAGAGCCGGCTGGTCTACCAGGGCTCCATCGGGGGCATTGTGGGTGACAGCAGGCCCGTGCAGCACGTACAGGCAAGTCTCAGCGCTGGAGCCATCTGTCAGCATGGAGGGCTGGCCAAAGAAGACCTTCCACAGAGACCATCCTCAGCGTACAGAGGGGGCATGAGATACAGCCAGACACCTCAGATTGGGCGAAGCCAGTCCGCCTCTTACTATCCAGTGTGCCACTCAAAGCTTGACCTGGAGCGTTCTTCCCTCCCTGCCAACCAGCTGGGCTCTCCAGATGTGTCTCATCTCATAAGAAGGCCCATCACAGTCAATCCCAGTGAAATCAAGCCTCACCCACCAACTCCAAGGCCTCTACTCCACTCTCAGAGCGTTGGCCTCCGCTTTTCCCCTTCCAGCAATAGCATCTCCTCCACCTCCAACCTGACTCCCAACTTTCGCCCCTCTGCTTCAATTCAGCAAATGGAGATTCCCCTCAAGCCAGCCTACGACAGATCGTGTGATGAGCTGTCTCCAGTCTCGCCCACACAGGGGGGCTACCCCAGTGAGCCAGCCCGTTCCCGGACCACACCATTCATGGGAATCATAGATAAAACTGCTCGGACTCAGCAGTACCCCCATCTCCATCAGCAGAACCGGACCTGGGCTGTGTCGTCAGTGGACACTGTCATTAGTCCTACGTCTCCTGGCAATCTGCCCCAGCCAGAATCCTTTAGCCCGCCTTCTTCAATCAGCAACATTGCCTTTTATAACAAAACCAACAATGCACAGAATGGCCATTTGCTAGAGGAAGACTATTACAGCCCCCATGGGATGCTGGCCAATGGGTCCCGAGGAGACCTCCTGGAGAGAGTCACCCAAGCCTCCTCGTACCCTGACGTCAAGGTGGCAAGGACGCTGCCCGTGGCGCAGGCCTACCAGGATAACCTGTACAGGCAGCTCTCCAGGGACTCCAGGCAAGGGCAGACATCTCCAATCAAACCAAAGAGACCATTTGTGGAGTCTAATGTGTAAAAGACACTTGTTGGAGTGAGACCCTCATGTTTTCAGCACACACTTCCAAGCTTGATTTCCATGCATATTATTATAATTATTATTATAATTATTATTATTATTATTATTTTTATTTTTATTTCTCTTTGGTAGCTACATGACCAAGTTTCTCCGGTACTTTATGTGGTGGTCAGACAGCCATGCACGTGCTACAGCCCTTTCATTCCCCAGCTGACTTTGAAGCCAACATCAGCCAAGCCAGTATCATTTGCCCAATTCCAGCAGAGTTCCAACCAGGATATCTTAGTCCATGGTGTGGGGTGGTCCAGAGATATCTCTACGCAGCAGGAGGTAACCAGCTCTTTTTCAAGAGACAATTGCCTTGGATTTAAATTGGTTTATTTTGTCTCAAAGATCTCTTACTCAACTCTGATGGGAATTCCTAGGGAATTCCACAGGAGCCTTTCCCAAGGCTGCATCCACAGGTCCCCATGCCAGCCAGGTTGTTTGGCTCTTTGCCCCAAAGAGCAGATTACACTCTGTGATGTGATTTAACACCAGTAGCTATGCACAGCACCCACAGCACCCATCCTGATTCTGCTAGTTTACAGCACTTTCCTTCCTTATTTAACTTGTCATTGGCCAGAAGGCATGGGGATCACACAGCACTTTGCTGCTTTCCAAGTACCTACCAGGTGCCCTCACACTGATTTCTTTGCTCTGGGGCATTTTACAAGCATTGAGGGATTAAGGTTGGCCCTTTGTTAGGTGTTTTAATCAGCCAAGGAAATTGGCCAGGAACCTCTTGTGCGTGAACTAGGATTGCACTAACTTCTTCACACTGTTGGCAGACTGCACCTCACCCACAGCATTTGCACGGGGCAAGTTAGTGTTGGGGCCTTCATCTGGGGGGGATTTATCACTTGCAAGGAAAAGCAAAAATCTGACTTAGGAAATGATATTCAAAGAGGAAAATTGCAATTCTTAAGGTTTTTTTACATTTTTTTATGATGAGGATGTAGAACATGGCGTGGTGGTCCCAGAAGAGGAAGGGTCCTTCTG
The DNA here is from genome assembly GCA_013397815.1 of Aleadryas rufinucha. Lineage (NCBI taxonomy): Eukaryota > Metazoa > Chordata > Aves > Passeriformes > Aleadryas > Aleadryas rufinucha. The sequence goes on from VZTH01007647.1 coordinate 69,688, forward strand.
CAGTCCCAGCCCTGCAGCATCCCTTCCCTCTGGCTCGCTCCTGACAAGAAGCAGGGGCTGTAGCAAGGGCTGTGCTCCTCTAAGATCCTCTGTTCCCAAAATCCTGGAAAGGGACACTGTGTTCCGTATCTGTACATGGTGGAGACCATGTGTTGCTTTCTGAGAAGCTGTAGTTAAGAGAGACCTATTTATAATTTATTTATGTTATCTATTTCAGGACATTTTCCAGTTCGGGTTGGGTTTTTTCTATTTTTTTCGGTTTTGTAATCAAATGCAAGTCACATCAAGGTGACATGAAAAGCAGGGGCCGGTTCCAAAATCCTTTTTATAGGATTTTCAGTAATTTTTCAATTATTTGCTGAAAATTTCTTTTGAGGTGGGGGGAAGAACTTCCTTTACCGATTCCTTTATTCCTAGTGGGTTTGTAATCTGCCTTTTCTGTTCCTGAGGGTGAAGGGTGGGATGACGGGAGGGAGAGTGATAACGCTGTAGCTTGTTTTAAAGCAAACTAGTGCCTGTTGCCCAATGCCGAACCTCACTCATATCAACTCTTCAGAGCGATTCAGTGCTGAGCAGGGGAGCGATACCTTCCAGGGTCTCCAAAGGGCTACTGCGAATCGATTGCAAGACTTCTTGAACCAAATCACAGGCTCCAACCTGCGCTGGTGTGAGTGAGCATATCCCAGCGCCACATCACTGCAGCTGCACCCATTCACACCAGCTCAGGACAGGATCTGGAACTCTTTAAGCAAACCCTGGCTTCCATGGGGCTTTTTTTTTCCCCTGTGTGTGGCTCAGCACATCTCGTTGTTATTTCATTGCCTAATTTGCTCAGAGCAAGCTGGGACATGCACACCTTGGGTCAGGGGAGGCTTGTGTCTCATAGACACGTGGAGAGCATTTGGAAAGGGGGGTTCCTCTATGAGTTTTGGCAATTTGGGGGCTCTCTTGGGCCATTTGGTCTTTGTCAAAGCCAGTATTTGGATTGAGATTGGCGTTTTCTTCCTTGAGGTGCAACCCAGTGCTGACTCTTTGCTTTATCCCAGGGCTCTGTAAAATGGGGGGCTGGCTGGGACCCCCTTGATGGGGCAGGTACCCCGTGGGGACACCCAGCTCTGTGTACTGTTTCTCTCCTTGCAGATGGGGTGTGATGGTTATCTTTCTTCCTCTCTTTTTTGAAACAACATGCTCTGTTTGTAAGGAAGAACCGATTTCTCCTCTGCATGCCACACGCCCATAGCTGGGAGTCATATCCTGGGTCTGGAGCAGCATCAGTTACTTTGCTCAGTGCCTCCCATCCTCCAGCTTTCTGCCTGAGTGAGTGGCTTCCTACCTTTAGTTGCTTCTTTGAAAGGAAAAGGTAACCCAGTTCAGCCCTGTCCCTCTTTTATCCGGCCGAGTGAGACGCTGCGGCTGTGGGTGGCTCCTCTCCGCTGCGACGCCAACGGGGTGGTCCAGGAGCAGTGACAGGAGAACTGCCCGTGCTTTGCTTTCGCTACTCACTGCCTTGTGCTCCCCGTTCTGTCCTTCAAAGCATCCCCTCACAGCACTCCTGTGTGTAACTTTTCAGTTTCTGAAGATGTTTTAAGGGAAAAAGAAAACAGTTCACACTTTTAACACAACCACAAAGCTGAAGAAGGCTTGAAACACTGCGGCATGCAGGTTTTTTCACAATTCCACGTGTTACATTTTTCACAGGATTCTTGCACTAATGGTTTTCCATCTGTTCTCTCTGTAAATGGGTGCACTTTACTGTTTGAATTTGTTACTATGATAAATACTGGATATTTAAGCGTGAGTAGTGTCTTCATTAGAAAAATAGCAAAACAGCTCATGTCTCTTAGTGTATTTTTCAAAAAAAAAGGAAGAAAAAAGAAAAGAAACGAAGCAATGAATAATAACATTTATAGCACAAGAACTGACTCCTGTATATAAGCATCAACAGATTGAGTAATTTTTGAATACAAAAATATTTGCGGTGGTTTTAAAGCACTTCCCCAGCAATTCTCTTAGGGACAGTTGAGGCAGGATGGCTGCTGTGGTTACCGGGTGGGTAAGAAGCGCATTTCTTCCTGGAAAAGCTGTTCTTGCTCAGTCCCCTGTGTCTTCAAAGTCACAATTTGGGCTTTGCATGAGGAGAAGCAGAGGTCACTCTGTGTTGTGCTGGCATGGCCCCATTGTGCTTGGGGGAGCACAAGGTCAGATCTCACCCTGAGGGCCCTTCATCCTCTGCTCTTAGATCTAGGTCTGACAAGCCCAGGCCACACTGTGGGACCACATTCAGTTTCAGACATTGTGCTGTCCTATACATCTGTGCTACATATTTTATTACTCTTTGAGTAATGAAGATGCAGGATGATGCTGCCAGCTGGTGCCTTCATGCCCTCCCGGCTGCAGTGGTACCATTGGCAAGCCCCATCTTCGAGCAAGTAGAATTTTGGGTGCACCAAGTAAAGCAGGTTCTTGATTGAAACTCCAGTTTTCGTTCTTGGGGTGCATGGGGAAGGCAATGCCAAAAGTGATGCTGAAGTTGACCCCTTTCTTTAGCCAACCTTCCCACCAGGTGTCTCTCATCCTCACCTGTTGGCTGCTCCAAGACCAAGGTGTGCCGCTGCAGAGCTGGAATCTTCTCTCCCAGCATCAGGTGTGGGTGTCTGCCCCATCCCTCAGGGGGGTTCATTGGCTTTTGCTTTCCTCACAGGTCAGGAGGATGCTGTGGTCCCAGGGGAGGAGACACCCACCTGGTGGGGACTCTGCAGGGTCTCCCCAGCCAGGCTGGGAGTGGCATCAGAGGGCTTTGGACATAGTCTTGAGTTGGCATCAAAGTGCTTAGGAAAGTGAGGGTTTTACAAAGACAGATCCTTTGAGATCTGTCTCCAAAGAAGGCACAGCCTGAGCTGCCTTCTCTGTGTCACTGTTTGGGAGGACTGTGCCAGCTCCAACAATCTGAGATGTGTGTCTGTCCATCTGTCTGTCTGCTGTGGCACCAGTGCCCAGCTGGGTCTGTCTGAGCACTGAACTTTTTGTTTATTTTTCTTTAACCTGGCTGTAAAGAAAACCATGTGGCTGGTGTGAACACATGAGCGTGCATATGCCAAACACCGGAGTTGTACTGGGATTAGGTCTGGAACCAGGGTGGGTAGTAAACTGGGAGTAATTCAGGCCCCTTTACAAAGGTTGCTGTATATTCAGGGTTACCCAGGAAAAGTCTAGCTAAAACCGAAGTGCCAGCTCCGCCTTACCTGGAGAACCAAGCAAGCCAGCGTGCCTGCTCGTCCTCCGCCTTCCTCGCCCGCGGGGGTCCATAGCGAGCTGTCGCGAGCTCCTTGGTGGTTGTACTTTGCTGTAGTCTTGGGAATTCAAGATAATTCTTCTGCCAGGATATCGGTGTTTACCCAAGGGCTTAGGGGAAGAGCTGCTGTACCTGCTGGGACCTCTGCAAATCAATGCCTTCACCCCATGCCGGCTGCGCTGCGCGGGCTGGTGGGGGGTGTGTTGGACACAAAGCACAATGGTTGAAAGTGAATCTGCGGTTTTTTCAGCTTTGTGTGAATAATTGCTGGATTTTCATTCAATCAAACTCTTTTTTCTAATATAAACCACTAAGGGCTCAATTCTTTAGCAAGATGCATTCGTGTCCAACTCTCGATTATACAGCTGGATCTCACCACAACTGGTACAGACCGACCTGAGAGGAGCACAGCGAGCGTGGCCATCACCGGGAAAGCCAACAGACACCCAACTCACCCACCATATCCTTCCTCCTGCTCATTTTCTTGCTGTCTGGTACTGGGGACTCAGCAGCCGGGTCCCATCTGAGGGGATTGCATCCTGTAGTTGTGAAAACAGAGGGCTGCTTTGCCAAAAGACTTTTTCCCTTTAGGTGATGCTGTCCAGGGACAGTGGTGGGGAGGCAAGTCAGGGTCAGGATGGGTAGGTGGGAAAGCCTCGTGCCCATGGAGCTGGGTCTCCACAGGTCTGCCTCTCTGTGCACTGCTCAGCCAGACAGTGAGAGCAGCACTGCGTGCTACATAAAGTCCATTGTGTCGCTACACTGATAACCCAGAGACTCGTGTGGACTCTGCCAGTACTGCCGGGCTCATCCCTGTCCAGCCTTTTCTTTGCCATAGTGTTGCCTTTAGCGTTCCATCTCCTTTCTGTCTTCACATCCGAGAGGCTCTGGGTTGGGTACAAACACATCCAGTACACCCGCCTTGTGGTTTGTACAACTCCCTGGTTGCCATCCTCTGAGACACTTGCTGGGAAGATCTTTAAGACACTTAAATTTTCCTTTAGCTTTTCTATAATTCTGATGTAAAGGACTTTCTCTCTGTACAGTATATTATCCAGTGCATGTTCTATTCTCTCTGATATATTGAACACCACACAGTTGTGATATTGTGCAGTGGGAAGAGCAGCCCCTGCCAACAGCAGAGGCCTTCGCCTCTCATCTCTAAGGAAAGAAGAAAACATGTTTTTTCCTTTGCTGTATTTGCTTGAGCAGAGTTTTCTTGTCTGTACATGTGAGCTGTGAGATAGATGTGAAAAGTTCAAAAGAATGCATTTCCCCCCCAATGTATACAGATTGTAATCTGTACAATGAAAACTGTATGTATGAAAAAATGTACTTATTTATAAATGGTTAACACTTGGAAATTGTGTCTGGGCTGCTGTTTTTCCCACGCTGGGGTCAGTGAAGGAGTGTTCTGATGCTTCTCAGTGTGGAAACGATTGTGTGAGGGTTGGGTCTCACAATCAGTACATGGGGGTGGCACGGGACAGGGACCTGGGAACCACCAGGAGCAGGAGGTGACAGAGGCAGCACTACTGCTGCCACCAGCAAAAGGCATATAATAATATAGTGGATAATAATTATAACATTCAGTGCATGGCCAGATCCTGGAGCTATCCCCATGGGGTCCCTCACACAGCCACCACTGAGGTCTGCAGTGCTGGACAGGACAATCCCACCCCTAACGCCCACCCACCTTCCCCAGCCCCTCAGGCAGCTGCTCTCCCAGCTGCCCTCGGCGTGTGGGAACTCGAGGGTACCCCACAACTGTGATGGGGGGGCAGTCAGGAGGAGGACAGGGTTAGCTGCAAACATTTATTAGGTTGGGAGCATCCACTAAGCAAACACATCATGCACGGGGAGAAAACACTTCAGACACAAAGCTGCTGAACCTGCACAGGCATAGGGTCACTCCCGGAGATCCCTTTAGGGGAGCATCCCCCACAAGTGGCCATGCTGGAGGGTGAGGGGCTGCCAGTGAGTGGGACATCCCTGTGGGGTCAAACATCCCCTCTGCCCACTGGGAACAGGCTGTAGGCTTTGGCTGCCCGTAGTGCGGAAATCTGCGCTCCCACTCCCTGTCCCCAGAGCAGGGAAGAGCCCAGAGCCCCCTCTCCTTCGTGCCCCTGCCAGCCCCTGCCCTGCCCATGGCACTGCCATTCCCACAGAGCTGGGATGGGTTCGGGGGTCACCAGGGGCTGGGCAGGGCAGAGCTAAGGATGATTAAGGCCAAGCGAGGCTGAATCCAGCAGGCATCATTGCACTGAGTATGTCCTTCCCCAGCTGCTGTCGTCACCCTGGGCCAGGCAGAGATGCAAACCACCAGGGACAGGGCACACAGGAACATTTCAGACGTCACAAGGAGCCCATGCCGGAGACCAGGAGCTGGGGACGTCACTGGCTGCCACCACCAGGGCTCTCGCCCTCTGTCAGGGTTTTGAAGTCCATGGACAGGGCCATCTCCTCGGCCAGCGGCGGGCGCTTCCACTCCTCCCGTGTCAGCACGTAGCTCACCACCAGCCCGAAGGCCACCAGCAGCACCCCCAGGGTGTTGGCCAGGATGCCCTCAGGCACAAAGTGGCTGTAGGAATCACTGTGGGGTGGAGAGGGATGCTCAAGCCTTAAGGGATCCGTGGCCTATCCTTACCCTGGCTGAGACCCTCATCCTCATCCTCATCCTCATCCTCATCCTCATCCTCATCCTCATCCTCATCCTTCAGGCACACACCTTGGGAAAGGTCCCTTCCCCCAAATCAGAGCAAGAGGAGTGTTGGTGTTTTGTTCACTTTCGGGAGAGACATTTGGTGACAGCAGATGAAGCTGGTGGCACAGTCCTGTACTAGGGCTATAGGCAGCCCAGTACCCTCCCTGCCAGAGGGAAGTGTCTCCTGGGGTGCCCCACAGCCCTGTCCCCACAGTGCTGGGGCTGGGGGGACCCTAGTGTGCAGCTAGGGCCATCACTGTGTCCTCCAGCTGTGAGGGCAGAGGCCTCAGGGACATGAGTGTCCTGGGTGGTTCTGCAAACACCTGGATGCAGGGAGGTGGTACTGGGCATTTTATCCACATTCCCAAAGAAAGCTGTTGCAGGATCCAGCCCCTTGTTAAACATCATCTGGTAAGTGACTCAGCAGCAGCAGAAATAAAGGCCTCAAGGGGAGATTTAAAAGCCACAGATTGAGCAAGGACTGGGGCATCTCTCTGCTGGAGGTCTGGGGGGGCAACCCCCCACCCCAGCTTGGTCACCCACCTGATTTTGAAGAGGAGCATCTCAGTGATGCCCAACAAGCAGGAGGTGATGGAGAGGATGAAGAGGGTGATGCCAAAGAAAATGTGCTGGGGCTTGTACCGTGCTCTCAGTGAGAAGGAGGCACCGGGGAACAGAAAGAAACCACAGCCCAGGAGCCACTGTGGGGACACAGGGATGTCACAGGCACTGCAGAGTCCCTGCCCTCCCGGGGAGCCAGGGGCTCCCCAGCCCTCACCTGCAGGAGGTAGAGCACAAAGGCGGCCATCCCACACCAGGAGTGCAGGCTGTACATGTCGGGGATGCCCTTGGTCCGGTGCGACTCGAAGACAGCGATGATGCCTGCGGAGAAGAGCCCGTCACCACCAGGGCCACATCCTGCCCAATCCACCCACCCCAGCCTGGCACTCACCCACGAGGGCAATGACCAGTGCCAGGCCGTGGAGCAGCGCGTGCAGTGCCTTGGTGGAGCGCTTGGCTTCGTGCCTGAACACCCGGTACACCAGGAGAGCTGCACAGAGAGGGTACATGAGCATGCACAGGGATCACCCACCTCCCTGGGCGGCACCCAGCATCACCCGGGGATGCTGGAGCACCTTCCCCGTGTCTTTCATCACCACTTTTTCCCCTTTGTTCCCTGCCCAGCCACAGCTCCAGGCTTTGGAGGCTGCAGCTGGGACAGGGCACGCGTCCCACCATCCTGCTCACCGTCACCTTGGAGGAACACCATACCCAGCACCATGCACAGGGGGTGGGCATTGAACTGGAGGGGGCTGTGCCAGGCCACGCCGCCCCGGTAGCGGCCCAGCCAGGCACCTGTGGTGGCCAGGAGGGTCAGGCCCAGCAGCTGCGACACGGCCACGTACGCCGAGAGCCCGGTGGGGCTGGTGGGCGGCGGGGCCCCATCCATGCCAGCCTGCAGGGACAGAGAGAGGGGGCAGCAAAGCCACAGCGGCCCCAACTGACAGCAGGTCCCGGCTGGCCGGACCTCGGGTAGGGTCCTGCTCCGAGCAGCGTCCGGCAAATCCGCTCCACCCTCACCTGCCACGGAGCCGGATGCTTCCTGGTCTCTCTGCGTCACCCACACCTGGAGGTGGATCCCAGCCGCCACGGCACACCCACCCCCGTGCTCCTGCACCTCCTGCCTGCTCCTGGACTCCTGTCCAATCCTCCTGTCCCTGCCTGCCTGCTCCTGTCCTTCTTCCCAACCTTCCTGCCCCTGCCACCCTGCTCCTGTCCTTTTTCCCAACCCTCCCGCCCCTCCCCGTGCCCCNCTTTTCATCCCCATCCCTCCATCCCCATCCCTCCCACTCCGTGCTCATTCCATGTCCCACCTTCACCTCCTCCCCAGTCCACCCACTCCCAGACCCCCACAAAAACCCCCAAACCCTGACAGAGGAAGGCAGCACAGGGGCAAGCAAGGGACCCCCTCCATGACAAAAGCAATGGCCCTTGAGGATGTGGGGCTGAGTGAACGTCTGTGCTGGTGGGGGAGCAAACACATGGTGTCACCCAACCACAGCTACACCAGAGACCCTTCCCACGGCCCCCACAACTCACCTGCGTTGTGCTTTGTGCTGGGTTATCCCTCGATGGATCAGAGCCACCTCCACCACTGTCCCAGCCACCTCTCCTCTTCCCCGTCACCCAGAGCCAGCAGGTTCTAGTCCCAGGGTCCAATGTCCCCGCTCTGCCCTGGCCCTGCCGCACTGCCTCTGGGGAGGAGCCCCCTGCCAGCTGTGGCAGACGGACCCACGGTCCTGCCAGGACCGGGGGAGCGTGGAGAGGGGGAATGCATTAAGACCACGCACACACTTTATTCCCAGCCACCTTTATTGGATCAGCCAGATAAGTGGGTTAAGGGAATTGGTTTATCCCATTAAGTTGCACTGCAAAGGCCGTCTGTGTCCAGCCTCACTGCCTGGGGCCATGGGGTGCTCTGTGAGACGGGCAGGAGGACCAGGCTGGGGGGTGACAGCAAGAAGCACTGGCTCCACCCATATCACAGCAGCCACCCCAAACCCTCATCATGCCAAGGGGCTGCTGAGATGTAGCCCTGATGCTGACATGTAGCCCTGTCCTGCCCTCCCACCAGATGCAAACATCTGGCCCTGCTAGCACTCACACAGGGCAAACACAGTCCCCAACAGCACCGAGGATGGAGGGACAAGGAATGAACACCCCCAACCACGGGCCCTGGCAATGGGACACAGGGTGTGCCTGTTGGGAACGGGATCTTCTGAGTTGCCCAATAACCACCACTGAGTGCTGGGAAAGCTGGAGGTGACTGGACCTCTTTGCCAGGACCTGCCTGTTCCCCTCCCAACCTCGGTCCCCACTGCACGCCCAAGCACAGCCCCAGTTCCCCCTTCCAAGAGCAAATCCAGTGCTCCTTACTTTTGGTGGGGTTTTTTCTCTGGTTAAATCTGGTTGACCCACGTGCCCTATGCACATTCCACAGCCCGGCAGCCCCTCACTGTGGCCTCTGGCTGGGACTCTCCAAAATCCCAGGGGGGTCTCAGGGACTGTCTCTGCTCTCGACGGGGGGCTATGGGCTCATGCAGGGGAGGGGGTTCACTCCAGTTCATAGCTGAGGAGGGTCTGAGTGATGTATTGGGGGCGTTGGAGGCAGACACCCACGCAGCTTCCCGTGTCCCCCAACCCTACCTTGTGGGTGCCGGGTGGTGCTGCCTGTGCCAGGCCCAGCGGTGACAGTATCTGAGCAGGGACAGGGCCACCGCGTTGGCACGGCAACGGAGCGATGACAAAGCGAGGGGGAGCTGCACCCCCAGCATCACTGCAGAGGCATGGTGTCACTGCAGGCAGGAGCGGGGACAGGGGCGCTGCAAAAGTGAGAGGGGGATCACTGTGGAGTCTGCGTACTCTGGGGACAGTCCCCAAGGAGGTGAGTCATTAACAGTGGGTGTGACACCCCCCCACCCCCTAGCTGTTCCAGGCACCCACCTGAGCTCCTGCACCCTGTGACACCCCAGCCCCAAACAGGCCAGGATGTCCCAGGCCCTACCGGGTCAGCCCAGGGACTGTTCCCTGCACAACCCCAACGACTGTCCCCTGCACAGGGACTTTGTCACCATTTGTGTTTGGGCCTTGCATGGGTCTGGCTCATCCCTGCACCCACCGGCAGCACTGGAGTGACATCCTGGGAACCAGCACCCCTTGGCTGGGCTGGTGGATCAGGGAATGGCAGAGGGGTGACATGACCCCCCGCCCTCCATCTGCCCCACCGCAAGCCCTTCAGCACCGCCGAGTGCATCGTGCACTCCCCATGGGAAATCCCTGAGGGAGAAAAAGCCTGGAGAAAGAATATGAGGGAAAATAAGGGGAACTGGGGGGAGAGGAGGGGTGTTCCCATCTCAGCTCTTCCTCGCCAAGTGCGGGCAGGGTCCCCGGGGGTGCGGCGCTGCACACCGGGGCGAGCAGCACCCCAGGACCACCCACACCCCTCCCCGCTGCCGTGTCTGTGTGTCCGTGTCCCTGTGTCTGTCCCTGTGTGTGACACCACTAGATGTCACCAGGAGCCCGCGGCGCGCAGCGCCCTGGGGAGGGAGGATCTGGAGCATCCTCGGCCCTGGATCACCCGTGGGAGACAGAGAGACCAGGCACAGACCGGGTGGGAACGGCAACATCCTTAGGGCTGGACCCCCAGAGGGACCCGGGGCACCCCCAGAGCCAGAGCACCCATGGGAGCCAGCGCACCCTTACCCATGGCGGCGTTTGCAGCACCCTCTGCCCTGGGGACCACCCATGGCAGCTTGGGGCATCCCGGGACCTGGAGTGGCTGGTGCGATCTGGTGCTCCCCTGGTGCAGAAGATCAGGTGTAACAGCCTCTCTTGGGGTGCAGGGCTGCTCCCCCAGCCCTTCTCTTGGGCACTTGGGGCTGCTCTCACCCACACAGCCTGAGTAAAGGCACCTGAAGTCCCAGTTGAGACTCCCACCAACATCCTCATTCCCTTCTCCCCCCAACCAGGGACTTGTGCCGTGGGGCACAAACGCCAGGAGCTGGGGACCCACCGCCACCACCACGGCATGATTCAGCAGAGCTGAAACCCCGGTGCAGCCCCAGAGCCTGATGGAGACCTGACAGAGACCTGACACAGCAACAGCAAAGTCCAGGCCCTGCTGCAGCCCGGGGCAGAGTCCCAGAGCCACCACCCCGAGCAGAGGGAGGTGAGGTACGAGATACGGGGTATGGTGCTGCCAGGGAATCCACAGTCACCACCCAGCCTGTGCTGGGGCTTTATCACTGGTTGGAAAATGGTTTACCAGAGTCATCTGCTAAAGCCATAAAAGCCACCATAAACTGCAAACCTTGAGCCACTGGGCTGTGCCATGGCTGGGATGGGCTGACTGGGGCACTGGGCAGAGCAGAGGGAGTATTCCCCCCACCACAGCCCAGCTGAGACCCTTGGAAAATCCCCAAAGGAGATGAGATTTGGGGATTCATCCCTTAGGATATTTGGCAAGACACAAAGTTTCGCCCTGAAGAGAGCAGCACTGTGTAACCCAATACCGAACAGCTTTAGAAATGTTTATAAACGTGTCCAGCTGAACTATCTCAACTTCCAGCAGACAAGGAAAGAGAGCAGCCCTTAAGCCTTCAGGATTAAATGGACGTGGATCTTGTCCCATCCACACAACAGGGACAATGGCAGTGTTTGCTGAGGGGCCACAGTGGCAGCTGATCCAGAGACAAATGAGCCGCTTCACTGCCGAGTTCCTCTTACCAGGGATCAGCAGCCATTTGTAACGAGCTCTTTAATTAAAGGCATTGCCGGGGTATAATGGCTTTATTAAATCTGCCTGAGCTTTCCCCGAGCTGGAGGTAATGAAATCCCCTGGCACTGCTGGGATGGGGATGTGCCAGTCAGGGACCAGAACCAGTGCTGGCTGTCCTGGCATGGACCTGCAGGTTGACGGGATGCTTGGGACTGCTCGGGCTGCTCAGGGCTGCCCAAGGCCTCCCAGGGATGCTCAGGGCTTCTCAGGGCTGCTGAGGAATGTTCAGGAATGTTCAACGATGCTCAGGGACGGTCAGGAATGCTTGGGGCTGCCTGAGGATGATCAGGGATGCTCAGGGATGCTTGGGGGATGTTCAGGGATGCTTAGAGATGTTCAAGGATGCTCAGGTGTGCACAAGACTGCCACAGCTTCCTTCACATCGGTGAATTGAAGCGGCTCTGGCGATGCTGCTCCAGCTCCCCAGCTACTGGCCGAGCCTGGTACCCATTCCAGGTTTGTCCTGGGCTGTCAAAAATCCAGGGATCAATAAGAGCATCATCAACTGATAACTCATGGTAAAACCAGCAGTTCTTGTCCTTGCCCAACTGCTCCTCCCACCCTGGCATGGGCAGCTTCCCTCTCTCCACCACAGATTATTAAATTACCATTTTGCTGATCTAACTTCTTTTGGTTGGCTTCTTTCTTCTCCTTCCTAAATAAAATTTTTATTGCTAAGAAATGCTAATTTGCAAGATGCCTCCCCCGAGGATTGCAATTCAAGAGCCCAGCTGCCTCGGAGGAGCCGAGGTGCCACCTGAAAAAACCTCAGCTGCTGCTGTTCCATGTGAAGCCCCAAACCTGGGGCTAAATTAATGGGTTTTCACTAAATATCAGAGAAAAAATAACAGTCTTGTTGAAAGGCTCAGTGGCTGCCAAGAGGGTGGCTGAGGGTTGGCTTGGGATTAAGCACTGGGTCACATCAAGAGGGTTGATCTCCAGTTCCTTGGGGTGCTGTGAAGGCTGAGAAACAGGTAATTCCCAGCTGGGACAAAGCTTTCTCAAGTACCTGGCTCCTTCCCAGGCTGCAAATCAGCTGGGAAAGACTCTGGTTCTCCTCCTGGCAGCAATTAAGCCACCCTGTCCTCCTCCTCGCCAGGAACACAACTTTGCTGCGTGGGGCGGGCGATACAATCAGCCCAGCGCAGCCCCTGCAAACATTTCATCTCCTTCAGAAGAGGCTGAAGGCGCATTTATGGCGATTTTTTAATAGCAGCTTGGATAAACAGCGGTGATAACCCGCGCCGGGCTCCCAGAGGATGATTAATGCTCCCGGAACAGTCACGCTTGCTCGCCTCAGGGCTGGGATTGTTTTCATTTATTAAAGAAGTGGGGGGAAAGGGAATAATGGACTTTGCCATGTTTTATTGGGTTGATGGGTGCAGAGGGAACATGTTGGCCTCTTTGCTCACCCTGTATCATGCCCAGCTCTGGCTGAGTGGCAAAGATGGGGGATGGAGTGATGAAGGATAAGGGATGAAGGATGAAGGACAAAGAATGAAGGATGAGAGATGAAGGATGAGAAATTAAGGTGGAGAGAGGAGAGATGAAGGAGGACAGATGAAGGATGAAGGACAAAGAATTAGCAGTGGTTTCTGGCCAGGTTTTTACTTCTTGCCCCGTGAAGTTCCTGACTGTGCCCGGCACTGTGCACATATCCTGCACTGTGGCTGGGGGCTCCCCAAGGGCTGGACTATTGGGATCTTACACTTATTTAGGACCCTCCCAAAACATGGGAATCATTTAGGAGCCCTGAGCCTCCAGCATGCTGCATATTCAGGGCCTTGCAGTGCCACAACATATCCTCGGGGCTCTCTGTGCAATGGGCACATCCCTGGGCTGCTGGCACTGGTCCCAGTCTGGGAATGAGGCTGAGGAGATCTGATGGTGAAAACCACACTTCCATCCCCTTCCCACTCACCTCCAGCCCCACCAAGCTGCCCAGCCGGGGAAAACACATGGTCCCTCCAGGCTGCCCCGTGCAGCCACCCCAGAACACGTGTGTCCCCACACCTGCACCAGGTCCAGTCTGCCCGGGACAATAAACCCTTGTCCTAGGGCAGGAGTGTGCTGGAAAGAGTATTTATGGAGTGGGGTGGAAATTGTGACGATAAGGAGCTTTCTGCTGCATTCCACTGAGTGTGCACTTCGAATGATAAAGCAACACTTGCTGCCATGGGGCCAGGGTGAGCTCCCCCACAGCCCACTGCCCCCCATCGCCAACCAGAGGAGACACACCAGGCTTTCAATACACCTTAAATCCAGGGAAAAGCTGGAAACAGCCTCACAGTGTTGCCAAAACTGCTCAGCAGAGACCTTTTGCAGTCAGACAGCAGGAGCAAGGACTTCTGGGTCCCTCTTGCCATTACAGTCCCCAAATCCAGGTAACATCGAGGGGCTCCACCAGCCTCAACATTCCCTGGAATCACTGAAAATTATTTTAGCAATCAGAAGTCTGAAAAAAATGGTAAAAAGCCTGATTGCTTGGGGTGTTTCTTTTTTTTTTTTTT
>VZTH01007647.1:83567-95890 GCA_013397815.1 Aleadryas rufinucha
TTGAAGGATCAGAAAAAAAGCTGTTTATTTAGATGAAAAATTTGGACTGGAGGGGTGTTTTTTCCCCTCTCCCTCATGGCAGCTGGGAAAGCAGCTAAGTGAATTATACACTACGATAATTGATTGAGTTCATCAGTAAATAAAGCAGCAGCCTTTAAACTCAGGGTCTGGAGAGGGAGGAAAAAATTCTCAATGCAGTGGTTTGCACCAACAGGTGCAGGAGTCGTCATGCCCATGAAACCACAGCCACCAGGAAAAGTGACACACAGGGCTGTAGTCTGGACTAAAAAAAGCTCTTTTGGGGTTTAAATAAGGAAGGAATAATTTCTCTGCAAAAGGGAATCCTTTCTCTCACCTCCAGAAGCTCCTTAGTTCTTCAGAGAGATGGATCAGACAGAAGTTATGAAGCAACCTTGAACCCTTTGAGAAATGGTGGGATGGAGAAGCCAGAAATGTGGTTTATAATGAAAGAAGGGAAAAATGAGCTTCAGCATCCCCAGCCAGAGGCCTTAGGGCTGGGATATACCCACATAAATCACCAAATCTTCCTAGCCAGCACCAGGACCATCCCCAAATTCCTGCTCCGTTGCTCCACCACACCTGCTCACCATCTCCCATCACACCACCATCGTGGACACCTTGCAGCTCCCCTAAGAAACATTTACTGTCAAAATTCCTTATTTCTTTCTTTTGGGAATTCCGGGCTGCACCAGTGAGTGCCCCTTCCAACACTGCTGACTGTGGGCAGGGAGATTTTGCAGGCCTGGCAAGCCAAGGAACTGACCCAAAATGCTGAGAGCAAGTCCTGCTCCTTCATGTGTGAGGCACCGCTGCGGTGTCGCCACCGCCGCGCTGTGGTGACAGTTCGGCCATCGCACACGTGTCCGCTCACATGCGCCCCAGGGAGGGGGAGGACAAAGTCTCCACGGAGTGATGATGGCGATGCAAACCGATGGGAAGCATCCTCTGGCCCAGGGCAGCTGCCAGGGACACCACGTCTCGCCCAGCGTCCCCCAACCCACGTCCCCACGAGCGGTTCTGCATCCGTCTCCGTGGCAACGAATTTTTTCACATTCTTCAGTATCTCCTGCCCCTCTGGTCTGTGGTGCTGGCAGCGCTGGGTACCCTGCAGGCTGGGAGTAGATGGATGTCCATCACCCACCCCAGCACCCCTGAGAGGGGCGGGGAGAGCAGGGACTGGTCCCACTGCTCCACAGAATGCCCACAGGTGACTCTGAACCCGTCCCTGGTGGGTGCTGGAGCACAGAATGGATTTGGGGCAGCACAGAGGCAGCAACGAGCATCTGACAGCTTGAAGGCATCACACCTGTCTTCCTGGACCAACAGCCACGTCACCTGCCAGTGCTCTCCTTCATGTGGGATATTTTCCTGCCTGATGTAGCTGGAGTTTTATAGGATAGGATGGCACAGAGCCGTGGGCATCCTTGGAGATGCAGCCTTCTACAGGAACTTCTTCTCCCACGCGAAGTCCAGCAGCAGCAGCAGCAGCCCCTCTTGCACCAACCTCGGAAGACACTCTTGTGTAAAATGATGGAGCACTGCCCTTCTCCTGCAGGATCATCCACTGGACACACCAGCATTGGAAAAGGCCTCATATGCTGGGATTTCTGGACTCCAGTGACATTGCACAGACTGTTTCAGCCTCTCTGCTCTCCTGAAACTCCTACTGGTGCCAGAGGCTGCACCACAACCCAGAGCCGGGAAAACCCCTCCCTGGTGCAGCTGGGAACGGAGACTGGAGGGGGCCAGGAAATCTCCATTCACTGGAGTTTGGTCTCCAGCCAAATTGGAGCCAAACCAACCATTTTTTTCCAACTTCCCAGTAAACTGGACTTTCCAGAGAACTGTGGCTGGTGGGGAAAGGGGTCAGCAAGGGGGGCTGGAGGCAGATGCTGACTTTGTCTCCAGCTCCATGATGTCCAGGCTTGCAGGTGGTGCACTCTCCCGTGGGCTTGAGGTCAGGGGGATGAAGAATTTTTATGTGCCCACATCAGCCTGTGCATGTGGAAGGTGCTAGAACAGGGTGTGAAGGTGGGATTTTTGGAGTGAGGTTTAATAGACATCAGAGGGTTACAGTCTTCTAAGTCCATTTTTTTTGGAAAGGGCTCTGCACACCCCACAGGGTCCCCGGTGCTGACAGGAGGACTTGTCCCTTTTTGAGTGGCCACACTGTCCCCATAGAGTCACCCCAGTGACTCACTCCCAGGGGCCGTGACGGTGTCCAGCTGCTCTGCAGCTCCCAGCAAGGACAAAAGGTCAAGGGGTTTCCCTCTGCTCCCCCCAAAAGAAGCTCTCTCTATGGCAGGTGTTCACTGTGTCCCTATGGGCTGGTTGCTCCAACAAGGAGTGATGAGCTCAGTCAGCCCAGGGCCTAAGTTCAGCCCAGGCACCATTCCCAGGGCTGAGGTCAAGCCCTGGGGAAAATGGATTTAGTTGATTAAATAGAAAACTAAACAAAACAAAGGAACTATCAAGCCCACCAACATGGGTCTGGTTTTCATTTTGAAGGAACTTTTTGTTACTCGTTTGTCATCAGCCTAATTCCTCCAAGTCCAAAACACTTGGTGTGATGTGATGTGATTTCCTTCACAGCCAGGAGAAATACTCTGTTGTTCGGAAAACGAGGTTGTGCCGGGAAGGGGGTCACTTTGGCAGGAAGCAGCGTGAGATGGACCTTGGCTGTGTCCCACAGGAGCAGTTTCCCTCCTGCACTTGCTCTTGTGGCCCATCGCAGGTGGCCGGGGTGTTGCTGAGGGGCATCTGTCAGGCGTGGGGAGATGTCCCGCAAGGACCAGTTGAGCTGGATCCCCCTGCACCAAGACAGGAGGGGACTGGGACCCTGCAGGGATGGAGCTGCATCTCACTCCCCCATCCACCCCAGCCTTTCTCCTTTCTCTTTTTTCTGCCTTTCCCTTGATTCTCCTCCATCTCCTTCCCTCCCTCCTGTCCCAGCCCCTTCCCCTTCCCTCCCGGCAGCGCCAGGAGGCAAAAGGACTTTGCACCCCAAGGCAGCGCTCGCTCCCCGCTCCTTCCCGCAAGCCTTGGAGCCGCCGAAGGGAGAGCAGAATGCTCCGGTCTTATCTGCGAGGGGAGGCAGGCTCGGTGGGCAGGGTTTGCGCGAAAGCTGCTGGCTTATAAGCAGCCGGCAGCGGAGGCAAAGCTGTCTCGGAAGGCACCGAACGGGGCCCCCTCTGTGCAGCGCTCCCGCCGCGATGCCCCCGGCGCTGGGGCTGCTGCTCTGGCTGAGCCTGGCAGGTGCCCTTCGGCCCGGCCTCGAGCCCCCCCAGCATGCCACCACCGAGGAAGGGGCCACCTTGTTCGCCACAAACTACAGCAGCACGGCCGAGCTCGTCCTCTTCGACAGCGTCTCGGCCAGCTGGAATTACAACACCAACCTGACGGCCGAAAATGCTGCTCTGCAGGTGGGTGGCGGGACGGGGGCGATGCTACCACGGGGGTGTCCCCAGCACCGGGGACTGGGGGGCTGGGTCACGGTGGAGCTACTTGGTGTGGTTCCCTTCCTCCCTGCGGGCTTCTGTCTCAGCACCTCAGGGTGGCAAACCAGGGCTGGGACTTGTCGTCCAGGAGCCACAGGGTTTTGCCCCAAATTGGTTTTCAGAGAGACTCTGCCCCAGAGTGACAACTCTGGTCCCAGAGCAGAGCCCAGGTTATTTTTAGAGGTGATTCCCTCCTCCCAGCACTTTCCACTTTCCTTTCCCCCTTCCCAGAACTGGGTCAAGTGTCAATTGTCCCTTTCCCCATCCCTGCCCGGCATCACCACATCCCAGTGCTGGGGGTTTTCATTTGGGGCAGACACCAGGAGCCCGAAGTGCAAAAGCAGCTGGGTGGCATCGGGACTGAGGCTTCCACCTCTTGTCCCTGCGTCCCCAGCCCATGGGGACAAAGACAGCTTTGGGAAAGCACTCCAGGCTATAGGGAATTAGACATCAGCCCAGCTACGCGCGGGCAGAGCCCCTGCGGGGAGCAACGCTGTGTGCATCCCACAGGCATGTGTGTGTTTTCCCAGGGGTTTCCACGTGTCTGCCTTGTATTTAGTGGGGCAGGGAGCTGGAGCAACCCCGGATCTGCTTTCGGTTGGGTGAGCTGCAGCACAGCCCAGGCCAGGGGATGGTAGTGCCTGGGCAGGCTGTGGGGGTTTCCCCGGCCCCAGCCGTGCTCAGGGAGCTGCCGGTGGCCCCAGCATGGGGTCATGGACAAGTCACTGCGTGCAGCTCAGGGTACATCTGCCAGCCCCATGGCTACAGGTGCACAAGGGTCAGTGCAGCCCATACGTGACCATGGCGTGTTCAGTGAGCCCAGTATCACACAGGGGCTGCCACACAGCCCTGAACCCTCCAGATCCTGTGGGGATGGGAGCACAGCGTGCCCTGTGCAGGAAGGAAATGCGTCTTCCTGCGTAGGGGAAAGATCACTGCCAGGTCTGGCCACTGCCAATTTGGCAGGACACTCAAGAGGGCCCAGGTGCCCCTTCAGCCTTTTTTTGTTGAGCTGACGTGATGTCTGGGCAGACGCCCAGCACTAGCTGCAGATGTGGTGGGGCTGGGGACCTTGGGGCCGAGCGGGAACATCCCAGCCACAATGAGTCCAAGGTTAGGGCCAGGAGAGCACCTTGCATGGATTTTTCTTAAAAGGCATTTTCAGACCAGGTTTTTCCCCTTTATGTGCTATTAAATGTGTGAGGATCATGTCCAGGAGCTCCCTGCAATGTCAAGGCTCCTAAGCCAGCCCAGGTAGAGGAGGGGATCTGAACCCCTGAGATCAGTCCATGTTGGGGCAGCAGGGCGGTGTGGTGGGATGGGGAGTCACTGACTGCTAGAGGAATAACAGCTGGCCAGCAGGACCCAAAAGGGTGGATTTAGGAGATCTGAGAAAGCATTGGGACAGGAGAACCCTACACATTATAACACAAGAGGGGCTGAGTCAGGCCACCAGGGCATGGGCAGCTCCAGGGCCTGCCATGAAAGGGGACCTTGTGACAAAGGAACATGAGGGGCAGGAGGACAAAGGCAGGGGCAGGGATGGACAGAGGGATGCTGGACAGACAGATAGATGCACCATCTCTGGCAAGCTGGGGTTCTGGGCAAGAGGCTGGTGATGGGGTTTGGGGGCTGCTCATGTTTGGGTGCAGAACTTCTGCAGGTACCTGGGCCAAGGCACTCCCAGTGTCCTGAGCTGCATCCTGAGTCTTTGCTGTGCACCGAGGAGCAGGGAAGGACTGGAGTGGGGGTTTTGGTAGGGAGGCTTTGGGGCTGTGGGTGTCAAGGGGCTTCTGAGCCCTGCACAGGGGCATTCCCTCCAGAGAGAGATCCCAGATGTGGGGATGAAGGGCCAGAACCAGTGGGCACAGCCACAGCAAGGGGGTCTCAGGCAGCACCGCTGACCTCAACTCACTCCACCAGAGCTGTCAGGAGAGTTTAGGGTACAATTTGCCTGACCGAACACAGGCGCCTTTTCAAGGAGAAGACAAAACACAGCTGGACTCTGCTTCCTCCAGCTCTGCACAGAGTCTGGGAAGGGGTAAAGGCATCCCCTGTTCAGAGGGATGATGCAAGAGCAGGGTGTCTGTGGGGCTGGCACGTCCTGGCATGTTGGGAGATTGGGGCCAGTTGGTAGCAGTGATGCTGTGGGCACTGGGATGTCCAAGGGAAGCGGTGGGAGCAGTGCTGGGTAGCCAGGGGCACCTGGCACTTTTGGCATTTCCACCCCCGTGTCCCACAGCTGCGTGGGTATCTGCCTCAGGCAGCCTCCAACTCTGCTGCACCACAACTCCCTTCCTTCCCTGCTGCCTGCTGAGGGAACGTGAAGATTAAAATAAAACAAACCAGGCGTGTTGGAGCCAGGCTAAAAATGCCACAAGTCACAGCTAATGAGCTCCATAAATCACACCAGGACGGCACATGGACACTGACCAGGCACTCTGCACCATCTCACTCCACCTGCGCTGGGCCAGCACAGTCTCAAAAGATCAGAGTTTCCCAAAAATACAGCTGACACTGACCAGGCTGGGATACAACCACCTGCAATACATCCCATCCCAAAATCGTGGCCACAGCTACAGCTGCCTAAATAACCCCCCACAGTGCCAGCAGCTTCCTGCCAGCCCATGGCCCCGGGAAGGGAGACTGGGGCTGGCAGCAGTTGGGTGACAGTGAGACAAGCAAAACTGGGGACTCAGAGCAAATGGGTGAACCCCAGATGTGGCATTTACAGGTCCTAGGGTTCAGACAGCCAAAGGAGAAATGTATAGAAATAGAAGAGTACAGACGTAGTGAGGACATATAGGAAGGAGAAAGGTGAATGTGGCACCTTTATAGTTATCTTTTGGGCTTCTGTGAAGGTGAGAAACAGCAGGAATAGAAATAAAATTAAGCCAGACCTCAGAGCTCCTTCTGAAACCAGGGTCTGGCAGGTGTCAAAGCCAGCCCAGGAGCACCCAGACACCCTGACCACATGGTCTGGACACCCAGTCCCAGCATTCCCATCCCATATGAGACCCTGGAGCTCCCTCCAAAACACCCTCACAGGCCACCTTAGTGGGTGCTCATCGGGAGCTCCACAGGCGAGCGGGGGCTGCAGACACTGCTGTGCCGGCTGGAAGCCGCTGTCTCCATCCGTGGGTGCCATGGACTGGGGACAGCCCTGCCTGTCATTCCATGTCCTGTCACCTCTGACTCCCACAAACCCTCATGACTCTGACCCTGGCCCCCAAACCCTCACCTGGGTGGTGGCATGTCCCAGGGCTGGTCCTGAGCCCCCATGTCCCCTCTCACTATGCAGGTTAAGGCGTCACTGGAGGAGCAGAACTTCACAGAGCTGTGGGGGAAGAAAGCCAAGGAGCTCTACGGCGACAAGTGGAATAACTTCAGTGATCCCCAGCTGAGGAAAATCATTGGCTCCATACAGACCTTGGGACCCTCCAACCTGCCCCTGGAGAAGAGAGAGCAGGTAGGCGAGGTGGCAGGGAAGCCCTGGGCATGGCTGGGGTGCTGCGAAACCCCTGAGAGGGATTTTTCACAAGCATCCAGATGCTGCTGCTGACCTGTTGCATTTTGGAGGGTGTCACTGGCCTCTACACAGTGACTGAGGAGGAGATGGAGCGCTATCTTCAGAGCATGTGGGCTGCCTGCTGGCCCTATTACCCAGCCCTAACCCAATCTTGGAGTTATCCCAGCAGGAACTGGAGATTTCCTGCTTACACAGAGCAGTCTTGGGCATCACCTGGAGACCAGCCAGGCTGTGCCCATGGCTGGAGCCAGCTGTCCCAACCCCTCTGGGCTCATCAGGTATGCAGCCCACTGAAAAGAAGGGCTGATGCAGCCACTCAGCTCCTGAGCCCCCCATGAGACAAGGAATGCTGTGCTTTGGTGACACAGTTCCATGCTAGGGACATCAGGACATCCTGAGCCTTCTCCATCACAGTCCTGAGCTTTAAGGGCAGTTTACCTGAATTTTGGTTTCCATGCATGAAAATATTACCCTGGCTGAGGCTGGCAGCCACTCACCTCTGCATAAGCGCAGGGACAGGCCCTTCCATCCCGACCCACAGCTCCCTGACAGCCATTCCCACCAAAACCCTGGCAAAGCCTAGTGATACAATCCCTTCCGGAGAACTGTCGGCCCCGGTTCCTTCCAGGAAACCCATCCCTGCCTTCTCCCAAATAACAGACAGCATCAAGTCTCCTCCCTGCACATCAGTCATGTCTCGCCCATCCCTGAGCAGCTCTATCCCACAGCCACCATTGTCCCAGTCTCCATCCCCTCTGCACAGCTGGAGCAGAGGAATGGGAGTGGAGAGAGGGACAGAGCAGAGGAATTTCCTTCCCTGGGAATGGGCTTCCCAGGCATGTTCCAGGAAACCTCCTGTTGCTATTGTTTGCTGTTGTTGAAGTTCACAGAAATAAATCCCCCTCATCCTCCTGCTTTCCTTCTCCTATTTTTTTTAACCCGTTTAGATAAACAGCCTGTGCCGTGGCCCCGCTGACAAACAGTTTTATAAACAGCTCCTCTCTGGAGCATGCCTGTGCAGGGATTGTCCATCCCAAAGAGCCTCCCTGCTCTCACCATGCCAAAACCCTGAGTGATAACACACTTATCTCACCAAAAACGTGCTGTTTATACACCAGTCCTTCCCCACATCCCCCGGACACACACTCCAGAGCTGGGAAGCCTGTAGATCCCTCCTGAAGGGCTGTTCCTGTCCCCTTGCAGCCCCAACATCTTTTCCTTTCCCACAGTACAACACCATCCTGAGCGACATGGACAAAATCTACTCCACGGCCAAGGTGTGCCTGCCCAATGGCACCTGCTGGGATCTGGAGCCAGGTATGGTCCCTGTCTCCCTGATTCTGCCAGCTGCTGAGCATCCCATGGCCATGACTTTGTCCTGGTCCTCACATCCTCAGTGAGTTGGGGTTGGCATGTGCCACTCATGTTCATGAGGATTGTCCCAGGGTGAGGATGGGCACTTGGGTCTGGTGTGGTGGTGGTGGCACCTCTGCAGAGCTGTGGCATATGCCCCCTTCTCCTGCCCCTTTCTTATGTTCTACTTGTCCCCTTTGTCCCAGACCTCTCAGACATCATGGCCACCTCCCGCAGCTACAGGAAGCTGCTCTACGCCTGGGAGGGGTGGCATAACGCCGCGGGGAACCCACTGCGCCCCAAGTACGAGAAGTTTGTGGACTTGAGCAACGAGGCCTATACGATGGATGGTACAAACTGGGGGGATCTCCAGCCAGGGGGTGGTCAGGGACCAGGGGTGGAAATTGGGACTAGGACATTGGGATGTCCTACTGCTCTCCCCACCCCACATGCAGGCAGGCATCCAACTTCTATTTCCCAGGTACCAACACTTCAGGGAAGGGAGAAAAGGACTCCTGCTGCTAGTCCCTGGTCCCACCTTCTGGGGATGGGTGGTGGGGGCAGCCTTCAGGATCTGGAGCCAGAGGTCTTCCCTGTATCCCTGGTAGGATTCGACGACACAGGCAGCTACTGGCGCTCCTGGTACGACTCAGACTCCTTTGAGAAGGACCTGGAACGCATCTACAGCCAGCTGGAGCCACTCTACCTCAACTTGCACGCCTTCGTCCGGAGGAAGCTGTATGATCGCTATGGGCCCAAATACATCAACCTGAAGGGTCCCATCCCTGCTCACCTCCTGGGTAAGAGATGAGACTCTGCCAGCCTGTGCCCAGGGGTGCTGGTGGTGTCAGAGGGACACACACAAGGCCAGAGAGGTCCCAGTTATCACTGTGTTTCTCTTCTGACCTGCCACCAGCTCTACTCCAGCTATTTTCTCTTCTCAGGGAACATGTGGGCTCAGCAGTGGAACAACATCTTTGACCTGATGATCCCCTACCCTGAGAAGCCCAACCTTGATGTCACGAGCACCATGGTGCAGCAGGTGATGGGCTGAGGGACTCACTGGAGGCACCAGGGGGAAAAAACAGGAGGTGTTGCCCAAGGCTGGACCATGACATTGACTCCATGGGAGTCGTTTCCCATATTTGTATAGGGGACAGCAGAAAATCCATGTCTGGGAGGGGAAGGGACAAAGAAATGGTCTCACTACATCTCTGGCAATGACCAAAGAGGCAGCAGGTGGACAAAAGTGGGCAGGTACTGGGACTGACGCCAGTCCACAGGCTGGGGGTTGCGTTCCTGCGTTCACACCATCACACAGCTCCAAGCACTTCTTGGGTATCAGTCCTGCTCCCCTCTCCTGCCCCTGTTGAGCTTCAGCACCATTGCTCGGTGCTTTTTAGGGATGTTCACACCAATTCTGGGGCTGGGCCTCCCCATCACGGTGAGAGGGACAGGACCTCAGTCCCTGGGAGCAACTCACCTCCTTTCCCACGGTCCTGGTGGAGCACTGGAGGCAATGCCCAGGGCATAGGCAGCTCCTTCCTCAGCCATAACCCACTGCCTGCTGCCCACCAGGGCTGGAATGCCACCCACATGTTCCGGGTCTCAGAGGAGTTCTTCACCTCCCTGGGGCTGCTGGAGATGCCCTCTGAATTCTGGGAGAAGTCCATGCTGGAGAAGCCGACGGACGGGCGGGAGGTGGTGTGTCACGCCTCGGCCTGGGACTTCTACAACCGCAAGGACTTCAGGTCTGTGGGGACATGCAGGGACCCAGGGCTATAGGGCAAGACCCTCCTCCATCCCCCTTGGCAGTCACCCTTTTGGGTACCTGCAGCCTGGCCATACAGCCCAACATGGCACTTTCTGAGGCGAGATCTGGAGTGACAACACTGCCCTGCCTTCCCCTCCACTTTCCCTTACCTTGTGGGGTGTTGCCACCTTCTCTGGGACTGTGGGGAGTCCTTCCCACCAAAGGGGTGCACAGGCAGCTGGGGTCCCTCACTGGGCTCAGGCAATGCTGTTTTCATGCGGCAGGATCAAGCAGTGCACGTCGGTGACCATGGAGCAGCTGTTCACGGTGCACCATGAGATGGGCCACATCCAGTACTACCTGCAGTACAAGGACCAGCCCGTGTCCTTCCGCAGTGGGGCCAACCCTGGCTTCCACGAGGCCATCGGCGATGTCCTGTCCCTCTCTGTCTCCACCCCCAGCCACCTCAACAAAATAGGTCTCCTCAGCAGTGCTACTGAGGATGAAGGTATGGCAGCCACCCTGGGGAGCTGGGTGACCTGGAGGGCTCTGGCACTGCCTGTGGCACTGGGAAGGGTTTGGGACATGCCAGGGTGGGTTGCAGTCTGGCAATACAGCCCAGAGCTGCCACAACCCTTTCTCATCTCTATGGGTCCTCGCACAAACCCCTCTTGTCTCCATGGGTCCACGTACAGTCCTTCTTGGCTCCAACCTCTTCACCCCTGAGGCAGGAGGGATGCTCTCCAGAGCTTGTCTGTGCTTTTCCCTTCACCATCAGAGCCCAGACCTGAAAACAACACCTTTGTGCTGGATTGACTTTGACCTTTCCAGCATTCCTCCCTCCCTCCCTCCCTCGCCAAGAAGCATCCACCACCGGAGCTCCTGGTGCGGCTCTACGGAGGTGGCACCAAGCACTTACATGCACAGTGACAAGGGCGGTTGGCAGGTGACATGTCTGGCTGCCAGCTGGCATGGCAGGGCAGGACTTGTCACTGCAGGCACTGCCCAGCTTGGCAGGAGCCTCACTCCCCCACCCAAGCTCCCTCAGCCAACACATCAAAGCAGATGGTGGCAAAGGAAACTGAGCAGTCCCAGACCTGCCCCAGGCGGCTGCTTGGAGGAGGAGGAACAGTCCCAGGATCCTCCTGCCATGTCATTAAATACGTTTTATGACAAGAAAGACATCACAGCAGCCAAGAGCATTGGGCCAGTGCTGCATAAACACCACAAAGCAGATGGTCCCTGCCTCAAGCCATTGCTGCTCAACTTGCCAGCCCTTGGCAGCCAGGCCACCACAGTGATGGCAGCCAATAGCCCCTCAGGGCAGTGCTGCCAACCCCTCTCTGACCCCACAGCTTCAGCTGGGTCTCCAGCAGGTCTTGCTCCAAACTTCCTTCCCCAGGTTTCCTTGAGGGGAAAAACAGATGTCGCCATCCTCTTTGCTCCTTGTGATATGGTGGTGACTGTCCTAGAGTTGACTCTGGTTCTGGGTATAAACCATGAGAGCCTTTGCAGTGGTGTGACTGCAGATCAAACTCCCCCAAGCCCCCTCACTTTGAGGCCCCAGGGTGGAAGTGTGAAGAGTTACACTCACCAAAGATCTTTTAACTCTGAGAGCTGGGCTAAGGGCAAGGGGACACCGCACTTGTCACTATCACTGTCCCCACTTAGTAAAAGGCACATGTTGCCCTAAGTAGTAGCTATATCTACAGAAACCTCCTGTGTCCTACACAGCCTTCTCTAGGAGCAAGGTTATGTTTTGAAATGCTGTCCCCATTTTTTATCCAGATCTGCCCACCCTCTTGCCCACTAAAATCTGGTGCCTGTAGTGCTGTCTATGCAGACTCCTTTCCAGCCTGGTTCAGGCTCTGTTTCATGCAGAGAGCAATATCAACTACCTGCTGAAGATGGCCCTGGAGAAGATTGCCTTCCTGCCCTTTGGCTACCTCATTGACCAGTGGCGCTGGAACGTGTTCAGTGGCCGCACGCCCCCAAGCCGTTATAACTACGACTGGTGGTATCTGAGGTAGGGGACAGTCACCAAGGGTGGATGGGGGTGTGGAAGCTGGGGATGTGCAAGGAAAGGAGGCAGGAAAGAGGAAAGGAAAGAAAAAGTGTAAAAGTAGCCATGGAGGTGGTGGGAGAACAATGACTAGATGGGTGGGTGGGT
>VZTH01007647.1:96036-109502 GCA_013397815.1 Aleadryas rufinucha
GAAGGAAGGAAGGAAGGAAGGAAGGAAGGAAGGAAGGAAGGAAGGAAGGAAGGAAAAGTGAAATGGAGAAATAGCTTTGCAGATGGATGGATGGAAATACATGGAAGCACTGGGGTGGGGTGAGTGGTCCTCACCAGAGTATTGCTATTGTCCCTGCCACGAGCTCCCACCCAGACAAGAGGTCACTAAAGCACAGTTGGCTCCTGTTCATTCCCTGGGTGTTAAATGCATGTGTGTGAGACAGGGAGTCCTCAGTTCCCACATGCAGGATAGGTGGTGGCTTCCAAAGCAGTTCCCAGGTTCATGTCCCACTCAGGAACAGCATCTTCAACCCTTAAGATGCTGAGATACTATCACTGCTCCTCTCCCATCCATCCCCTGGCCTCATGCTGGCTCTTGCTGTTCCACTCCTCTGCAGGGAAGTGTTGAAAGCTGGGTCCTCGAAGTCATGGCAGGATATCCTCTTCAATCTCACTGGCACGGGTCAGATGGATGCTGGACCCCTTCTGGAGTATTTCAGCCCTGTCACCAAGTGGCTTCAGGAGCAGAACACCAAGACCAATGAGGTGCTGGGCTGGCCTGAGTTTGACTGGCGTCCCCCTGTCCCTGAAGGCTACCCTGAAGGCATTGGTAAGGCTGCAGTTCCATCCTGGGCCTGGGGAGTGTCAGGAAGACATCCCCCAAGGGACATCATTAACCCACAGGCAGAAGCAGAGGGAGGTCTTTGCTGTGGGTGGGGTGGTCCCCATACCAGGAAAGAGAAATAGCCAGCTCCAGTGAGGTCCCACAGGGTGTTACTTCCCAGGAGGCAGGTGCCATTGTCTGAAGCTGTGTAGTGATGTCATCAGTCATGGTATGAAAGGTTTTTCTTCTCAGTTGTATCCTTTGTGCTCACGTGGGAGAGTCTAGGGCATGCAGCCTGTCCTGTTATCCCATCCTCTGTCCAATGGAACACCCCAGCAGGGCCCCTCTGCCCTCATTTCTTAGCTCAGCCTGCTCCCAAGTTGTGGCATCCTTCAATGGACCTGCAGTTCTGGGAAAAGCTCAACTATGGCTTCTCCATGGGATAGTGCTCTTGCAACTCTCCTGACCTTCCTCGCCTCTTCCCCCGTTTATTTCCTCCTCTAGACAAAATAGCAGATGAGGCACAAGCTAAAGAGTTCTTGTCTGAATACAACAGCACAGCCGAGGAAGTGTGGAACGCCTACACCGAGGCATCCTGGGCCTACAACACCAACATCACCGACCACAACAAAGAGATCATGGTATGGGAATGACCCTGGGGCTGTGCAGGGAGAGCCAACAGCCAGGGAAGGCAGCTGGTACCCAGGGCACGTTTGACAGGAGCTCTGAAAAACAGGGCAGCCTCTGCCCCTCATAAAGGGGTAACATTCTCACCCAGGAGGTTCCTTTTCCTTGAAAACCCTCATCATCCCACAAGGTACCCACAAAGGCAGCTATGGGGAGGGTGTCAGTCATGGGATGCCAGGTGGTGTTTCTAGTGGTGACCTGTGTCTTCTCCCTGAAGCAACTTCTCTTCTCTCATTGTAGCTGGAGAAGAACTTGGCCATGTCCAAGCACACCCTGGAGTACGGCATGAGGGCTAGGCAGTTTGACACCTCCGATTTCCAGGACCAAAGTGTCACCCGCATCCTCAAGAAGCTGAGTGTCATTGAGAGGGCAGCCCTGCCTGAGACTGAGCTGAAGGAGGTGAGTGGCAAGAGGACGGAGCAAGAGAGGGTGTTCCCTTGCCATCACCCTGTGGGAAGACACAAGCTTCTCTCAAAATTTAAGAAATGCCACTGGGCAGCCACCATCTGCCTTGAAAAAGGTGATAGCTTGGTACCTTCTACACAAAGCCAAAATCCTTGTCTTCAGGGTTTCCCAGTCAAAGGTTGCCTATCCCAGGCTGCAGTGGGGCCTGGGTGCTTGGATGACAATGGCACATTGCTTCTTGGCCCCAGGCCCTCTTGTATGGACTCCATGTTGCCTCCGCTAGGGTCACACTGGATCTTGGAAGGGACCAGAGTAAAACACCAGAAAACACCTCGATGGGCTGGGAC
The DNA here is from genome assembly GCA_013397815.1 of Aleadryas rufinucha. Lineage (NCBI taxonomy): Eukaryota > Metazoa > Chordata > Aves > Passeriformes > Aleadryas > Aleadryas rufinucha. The sequence goes on from VZTH01007647.1 coordinate 98,100, forward strand.
ATTCTCCAATATCAGGGGCAAGGATAACCAGTTTTCATACTCTGATTTCCTTTGTAGTATAACACCCTCCTCTCTGATATGGAGACCACGTACAGCGTGGCCAAGGTCTGCAGAGAGAACAAAACCTGTCACCCACTGGATCCTGGTAAGATCTAGCAGGGCGTCGTGTTGGGCATCTGCACTGGCCCAGAAGGGAGGGATTTTTTTAACTAGGGCATGAAGAAAGGCCATGAAAGGTTCTTTCACCTTCTCTGTCATGGCCCCTGAGCAACACATTGGGTATAGAACCATTGGACCTGTTCAGCCCATCCAGCAGCATCACGGTGGCTTCATTGCTCTCTCTTAGACCTCACAAACATCATGGCCACCTCTCGGGACTATGATGATCTCCTCTTCGCCTGGAAGGGCTGGCGGGATGCTTCTGGGAAGAAGATGAGGAACAACTACAAGCGATACGTGGAACTGAGCAACAAGGCAGCCATACTCAATGGTCAGTGCCCTGCTCCCCTAGAGCCCACCATAGCCCTAATCCCCTGTGAGCAGAGGATTGGGCTCTTCATCCAGCCGGGGGTCAAAGGGTCCTAAGGGTCTGGAGGTCTCACTAAATCCCAGGAGATCTACACTCTCACAGATAGGGAGGGACCTGGAGTGTCTGAACAGCAAGACAGTCTTGCCCAAGAAGGAGTGTCTGACAGCTTCTTCTCTTGCCTTACCACAGGCTACAAAGACAACGGGGCCTACTGGAGATCCCTGTATGAAACGCCCACCTTTGAGGAAGATCTGGAGAGGCTGTATCAGCAGCTGAAGCCCCTGTACCTCAACCTGCACGCTTATGTACGCCGAGCCCTCTACAGAAAGTATGGTGCAGAGCACATAAACCTGAAGGGTCCCATCCCTGCTCATCTGCTAGGTAAGGGCTCTGCTTGAGCTAAGCTGTGTCTCCCACCAGGTGTGGCTGGGTCTGTGCCATGCCAAGAGTTAAGACTGGTGTCTGTTCAGCTCTGGCTGAAGGGACAAGGTCCCCTGGGATGGGTCTGTAGAGGCCAATCTGCCCCAGGGAAGGGCAGCACGTTCAGCATGACTTGACCTCTCTTGCATGGATGGGTTCCTGCCTACCAGGTCCTTGTGCAGGCAAGGCAGGGACCAGGCAAGGCAGGGACCAGGCAGGGTGATCCACCTGGTTGCTCTCCTCTCCCTGTCTCCCTCCTGACATGTGTTATCGTCCTGCGCTTCCCAGGCAACATGTGGGCTCAGTCATGGTCCAACATTTTCGACCTGGTGATACCTTTCCCAGATGCCACCAAGGTGGATGCCACCCCGGCCATGAAAAAGCAGGTCAGTGATCTTCCAGGCTGCTCTGGGGAAGCCCCTTGGGACCCAGAAACCTTTGGCTGTTGCCACCATTCATGTTGCCAGATGCTCTACTGTTGCCAAAAAAATCCATGCCTCATCTGTATTCTCTCCCTACCTTTATATGCCAAGACCTGGATCCAGGTCTAGCTGACTCCAAAAGATCCCCCTGCCCAGAACAAGGCTATCCCTGTCCTCCCATCATTCCACACCCCTGGCATCCCAGCATCCCCCACTGTCCCTCACCAGGTCTCTGCTCTTTCCCCAGGGCTGGACACCCAAGAAAATGTTTGAAGTGTCGGACCATTTCTTCACCTCTCTGGGCCTCATCAAGATGCCACAGGAGTTCTGGGACAAGTCCATGATTGAGAAGCCATCGGATGGGAGGGAGGTGGTGTGTCACGCTTCGGCCTGGGATTTCTACAATCGCAAGGACTTCAGGTGCCCATGGGGAGCAGGTGGTGGCCACAGCTGATGTGGTGCTGGGGCAGAAAGCAGCGTCTTTGTAGAATAAGGGCGTGTGGTCTGATGCCACCTCAGTGTATCTTGCTCTGTGGCTGTGGCACCCCAATTATGGCACTTCCCTTGGTACCTGAGATGCTGGCAGGAGTCCCCATGGTGGATGCAGAGCTATCTATGCCTGCCCTGCCCTGTCCTGTAGAATGGAAAAGCTGATGAACAGGGACAGGGAGTGGGCAGGGTCAGCAGGAGATGCAGGAGAAGGAAGAGACCAACCCCCTGGAGTAGGGCCAGCCTGGCCTGGCATCAGATGTGGGGTGGGGGCACATAGAAATGAAAAATAGCTCAAGGGGACATGATGGTTCCCGGAGGTTTTCACGCCACCACTGCCCTCCCTTCTCCCCCAACCCTCCCAACCCTTGTGTCCCGGTCCAGGATCAAGCAGTGCACCGTGGTGAACATGGACGACCTCATCACAGTGCATCACGAGATGGGCCACGTCCAGTACTTCCTGCAGTACAAGGACCAGCCCGTCTCCTTCCGCGACGGGGCCAATCCTGGCTTCCACGAGGCTGTTGGGGATGTCATGGCCTTGTCTGTCTCCACCCCCAAACACCTGTACAACATCAGTCTGCTGGACCAAATCATGGAAAATGAAGGTGAGCTGGAGGGCCACACAGCAAATGGGGGGATGCTGATGGGAACAGCTGGAAATGCAGATGGTCAGGAGGGGATGGGCAGGATGGAAAGCCTCAGGGACATACATGGTGGCTTTGCACGCACAGAGAGGACAGGACCTGCTGGGGACACCCAGCTCTGGGGCAGAATAACCCATAGAGGGAGGAGAGGTGGGTACAGCACTGTCTTGCTCACATCTTCACGCCCCGGGCAGAAAGTGATATTAACTACCTGATGAGCATCGCCCTGGACAAAATCGCCTTCCTGCCCTTCGGATACCTCATGGACCAGTGGCGCTGGAAGGTGTTTGATGGGCGCATCAAGGAGGATGAGTACAACAAGGAGTGGTGGAACCTCAGGTAGGATTGAATTCAGACCCCTGTCTGGGACAAAGGCCTTGGCCATCATCCCGCTGGGTGTTTTCTCCTTGTGGTACAGTTGACTGCAATGGGAATGATGAGATACATAACCCCTCCCTCTGTCCTCACACCCTACTATGTTCCTTCCCACTTTACCCCACTTCCTCCTCCCCAAGCTGGCCTGACTCTCCCTCTCTCACCCAGGATGAAGTACCAGGGCTTGTGCCCACCAGCACTGAGGTCTGAAGATGACTTTGACCCCGGGGCAAAGTTTCACATCCCTGCCAACGTCCCCTACATTAGGTGAGCCAGCAGGACTGGGGCATGAGGGACATCACTTGGACATAGAAGCAGGATCCCGAGGTCGGATGCCAATGATGACACCTTTTTTTGTGGCTGGTGGTACCATCCTGCATGGGCTGGGCAGCTCCGGAGACTCTGACAGAGCTTCAGAGGAGAAGTCTAGATTTGAGGGAATTTCTCCCTATCCAAGGAAGATGAGCTCATCCACTCCAACAAATGCAAAACACGTCATGGGAGAAATGGTCTCATCAGGTCGAGCTGAGCTGAAGCAGGTGTAGCTCCAAAGCCAGTGATGCTCCTCCAGACTGGGAGGGTGCAACCAGAGAATGAGGGGGGCCACATCCTCTCTTGCACAGCCATTAATAGGGTCCATTCCCATCTCTTCATCCCTCTCCACTAGGTACTTTGTCAGCTTTGTAATCCAGTTCCAGTTCCACCGGGCGCTCTGTGATGCAGCCGAGCACAAGGGTCCCCTGCACACCTGTGACATCTACGGGTCCGAGAAGGCTGGGAAGATCTTGGGGTAGGTGTGTGGGCAGGGCAAAGCCAAGGCATCTGTGTCCCCAAATACCTTAAAGCCAGCCCAGCAAGACAGGAGGCAACACAGCCCCTGGTCATCCCTCCCATCCCATACCTGAGGCGGGGGCACCTTGGGCTGGGCGCTGGGGCTGTGATTGCAAAAGCAGCCACTAGATGGTAGCTAGGCCCCTGGCAGGGGGAAGGATCCCTCCTCGTCCTCCTCGTCCTCCTCCCCCTCCTCCCAGCCCCCAGTTCCTTAGGGAAAACAACCCCCTTGCTTCAAGAAAAGCACCTGCAAAATTAACCCTTTCACCCAGGGACTGCTCTGCATAGGGCTGGATTCACTGGAGGGTTTTAATCCGTGCAAACCCCTCTTCCCCTCAAGAAAAATGTCCTTGCCTGTGCTCTGGGCTGGCAGCCCTATGGTTCTGGGGGCACAGACTATACCCAGGGATGCTGATACCAAGGGAAAGGGAGGGGCTGGCAGCCAAGACGGTGACGGGGAACCCACTGGAGCTTATTTCTCCTGCCACAGGGATGCTCTGAAGCTGGGTTTCAGTAAGCCGTGGCCCGAAGCCATGCAGCTCATCACGGGGCAGCCCAACATGTCAGCAGAGGCCCTGATGAGCTACTTCGAGCCACTCATGACGTGGCTGGAGAAGGAGAATGAGAAGAACGGAGAGGTCCTGGGCTGGCCCGAGTACAGCTGGACTCCTTACACAGGTATGCAGGGCTCAGCCAAGCACAGCAGATCCATGATGGGCCAGGGCTCTGCCCTCAACAGAGTCAGAATGAAATGGAGCTCTCTTGGTGCCCCTAGGCCACCCCAAAAACCACAGGGTGTTTGGATGCTTCTCCTTGATTCCTTGTGGAGCTGAGTTCAAAGAGCATCCAAGAGACCAGCAAGGGTGACCAGCTGGTGACCCAACATACCACAGCCCAGAGCCCCCAGCAACAACCATGTCTCTCATTTCTCTCTTTTCCAACCACTCCAGATCAAGATGGCTCCAGCAAAACTGATTTCCTGGGAATGTCTCTGACCAAAAGCCAAGCCACAGCAGGTGGCTGGGTCCTGCTCGCCCTGGCACTCGTCTTCCTGATCACCACCATCTTCTTTGGTGTCAAGTTCTCCTCAGCCAGGAGAAAGGCCTGCAAATCCAGCTCAGAAATGGAACTGAAATAAGGCAGCCACCAGCGGGGCAATGCAGACAGGGTGCAAGCATGGGCACTTGGCCAGGCTGGCAGCCATGCCACAGGCACATTTCCAAGGAAGCCATGGGTTTCCACAACCCAGGACTCCTCTCTCCTATCAGGTCAGACATTCCTTTCCACTATGCAAGAGCCAAAGCAGAGAAGAGCTATTTATTTGTCAATGTCTGCATCAGGGGAAAGATAAATTCAGGCTCCGGCAGGCACGGAGCTGTCACAAGATGCCCCTGTGCCCAGGGCTGGAGCTGGTCCAGCCTGGTCACCCACCAGCCAATTCTGATCTGTGGGCAAAGCCACAGAGACTTCAGTGACAGAGGGCAGTTTGGGGAGGGATGGAGCACATCCTGGTTTGCCTGCTGCCAGGCTGTTTGCTTGCATGGATGAAAAATAAACCTATGTCTTGTCACCCTCCGAGCAGCAGCTCAGCTTCTTGCATGTGGGCTGGGGGCTCAGTGGAACAAGGCTCTCGAGCAGGAGAGCTGCCACCCAGTGCAAACACAAAACCCTGGGGACCAGCCTGGTTTTGGGGCACCATAACTGCAGCACCCAGCTTCCTCCTTCCCCATCATGAAGGATCAGCATCCCTTTGCAGCATCTCCATCCTCCCCTGAATTGCGGCTCCCATCAGAACTGACAGCTCGTGGGTTCACAGCGAAGCACGTGCCCAAGGGAGGGGCTGAATCAGGGCCAGAAATCCCCAAAGTCCAGACATGAACTGTTTAGAGGGCTGGGGGGTCACCAAGCCCAAGCTGGGACAAGGCCGGAGCTCACGACTGCTGTGACTCCAGCACTCAATGACACATTTACATAAGAGCCGGGGAGGGGGGTCCAAGGTCAGCGATCGCCTCCTGCCCTCCAGCTCCTGATTATCTTGGGATCAGCCATGCTTGAGGCCCAGCCCACCCCCCCCGTCCCCGGCCTCGTCTTTCTTCTGCTTCTGTAAATAAAACTTCGTATTTGTTCTGCAGTGATTAGGTGCAAAACTAATCCCAGGCTGGGGATTATTGCAGCCTTAAAGAGCTGTGATCTGCTGCAGCCCGAAGCAGCAGGGGAAATGAGGGGATCTGGATGATCCACCCATCCCTCTCCCATCCGATGGCCTCTGCCCTCGGTCATGTCTTACGCGGGGAAGCTGAGGCTTGGGAGTGGCTTATTGCACCTGGCAGACGAGCAGAAGGCAGGTGTCTGCCCGCCCACGCTCGGGTGTTTGTTTGCTTTCCATCCTCCTCGAGCACAGGACGCCCACGGGGAGGTGGCACCCCGACCGTTCGTCCCCAGGTCCCGGGAGCAGCAGCCCCAGGCCCCGGCGCTCACACGAGGTCCTTCCCTCGCCACATCCTGGTGCATCTGCTTTATATCCTGGCACACCAGGCTCCCTCCTCTCCCCCCTTCCCGGCAGTGCGTTGCTCGTGGAGCAGAGACCTGGCGCTGTGAGAGCTGAGTTAGACGCCAAGTGTATTTTCAGCCTGGGAAATCAGGCTGGTGCAGGTGTGCTCCATACAGCTCAGTTCCTCACTGGTAATTTTGAGCTCGTTGGCTCCTTTCTGCCCCATTAGTGGAGGAAAAGAGGTCTCCAAGATCATCAAGATCCTACAAGTTTCATGAAAATTGCTTTCTGGAGAAGAGGATTAAAAAAAAAAAAANAAAAAAAAAAAAAAAAAGAGCCACACTGAACACTCAGGGACTGCAACACAGGCTCAGCCCTAACTAGATGTCAGAGCATTCACATAGGAGCTGAGTTTGTCCTACCATGGACACGAGGGTGGATGGTGGGTGCACTGAGCTGTGTCCAGAGGCACACAGACAGCCCAGGCCCGCCGGCCATGCAGAAGGCAGAGGCAGACACCAGGTTCCTTCAGCGCAGGTCCAAGCTCCGTGCAGCAGGTGGGATTGGACACTGGCCAACCTTCCACACGGGGCCAAGGTCCACACAGCAGATGGGATGGGGTTGGACACCAGGCTACCCTACCTTCAACACAGGTGCAAAGTCCACCTAGGAGATGGGGCTGGACACAAGGTTATGCCCAGTCCAGCCCAGGGGGAGGCTGAAGGTCCCACCTGGAGCTCTACTGGAGCTTCTTGGCTGAGATGGGGGGCCTGGGTGAAACTTTTGAGGGCAGCAAAGGCTGGCTGGCGCCTCGAGGGTTCTGCCAAGCCAGCAGCAGTGTTTTACAAGATAGCTTTAAACCGAGGATGATTTCCCTTCCCCGTCGTGATAACATCTGGAGAGATTTTGCTGCCTTCTGGCTTCTGCATCATGCTTGCAGCTGAAATTAGGAGGCTCAGCGAAATCACTCCCTAAGGAGAAAAAAGAAACGTAAAAGCAGAAAAAAAGGAGGAGATTCCCCCTCAATTCACAGAACTCCTAGAGGGGAGCTCAGGAGGCAGCAGGTACCAAGGCTTGGGGGGCTGTTTTGCACCCCCCTGCCTGTACATGAAGCTTCCAGAGAGATTTGCTTTAAAATCACATTAATTCAAAGCAAGAAACACTCTGGGTTCCCTTCACCAGCACAAGGACCCTTTGGGCATCAGAGAAATCCTTTCTTCATTCTTTTAGGTTCATTGTCCACCACAGAAAGGTGACTGGGGGTTCCCACACCCCGCAGCCCCTTGGTGCTGGTGGGGCCTGGCCAAGCCAGGTCTATTCTTAGCCGACGAGTGGCTGGGCAGGAGCAGACAGGGTGCACAGGGCTGCGTTCCTCACATTCCCCTTCCCCGGGGACAAGGAGCGCCTGGAAATATGCAGCCACAGCTTGGCAGCAGCTGGGGGCCATCAGCAGGGGCCACCCTGGGCAGAGGAGAGGGGCGAGGTGGCGTTGGGGGTGTCACAGGGGACAGCAGAACTGTGGAAGGGATGTAGTGAGCTGTGGCAGGGACTGGGAAAGCCCCATCCCTGCAGCTCCCTGCCCTTGGCTTCAGCCCCTGCAAGCTCTGGTCAGCAACATTCTTCCCTCCCCACTGCTCAAGCAGGGCTGAGGGGGGTAAAGGTGAATTTGGGGGTGAGGGGCAAGACCCCGTATTCCCCCCCAAAGCAAGTTCAGATTCTCTCCAGCCCCATGGCTTAGCTAGAATTCCCTACCAAGGGGGTCAGGGCCAGATCCAAACCAAATGACACCTCTACCCTCCCAATGTCCATCCTTGGTGGAGGGGTGTCATCCATGCCTGTGGCTGGATGCACTGGGCACCCAGCAGGGTCCCATCCTCACCAGGGGATGCATTCAGGGGTGCCAGCTGGGCTGGCCCCTTCCCCAGCCCCGCAGAGTCCCTGCCCTCCATGGGCAACATCGCCCTGTCTCGGGGTGCCTCAGCAGCAGGAGCCTGAAGCAGGCTCTGCCCATGTCCCAGTGCTGGTGGGGAACTGTCCCCACCCCTCGGGGCTCCCCCCTGAGCTGACACTGTCCCACTGAGGCACCCCAGGTGACAGGGAGAGAATTTCCCCAGACCAAAGGTGCTGGGAGCTTGGCACTTGGCTCCTATCCCCCCTTGCCCAGGAGTTTCCAGTCAGACACTGCAGCTGCTGCCAGCACCCCCTTCCCACGGCTGCATCCTGCCTTTCCCTGCAGCATCACGAGGTATTGCAGCCCGCAGGCCCCATCCATCCTCCTGGCAGGTGAGTCACGAGCCTACCCTGTGCCTCAGTTTCCCCTGCTGTGCAGTGAGGACAGGCAGGATGCCAGGGGGAAGTCATGAACTGCGCAGGCCACGTCCCAGAGCAGAGTCTCCATGGCTTTTCCTGCCACTTACAAGTGGGAAGTGGCTCTGTCAGGAAACAACGTCCGTGACCTGGTTTAATATCACTGAGATAGCCCAGATTTGCAGTCTCTCAGGGCTGGGAAGGCCCAGGCTGATGAGGGTTCAATTTGGCTGCACATTTTTCCCTTGTTTTGGGTGGCCTTTTTTTGTTTTATACTTAATAAACAAACAGTGTGGAGGTGAGAGCCTGAAAAAATACATCAGGATTTGGAGTGGTGAGGCAGAGGAAGGAGCCAGGACAAGGAGCATCCTTCCACCTGCAGAATAAATTTACAGCCCCAATTCCTCTCTCCTGTGTCACATCCCTGGAGCATCTTCCAAAAGTGAAGGGCAAAGCAGGTGCATGAGCCATGCCAGGCAGAAGGACACCCGAGAGTGTCTGGGGACAGTCCTGGTGGCTGGAAGCAGCTTTGGGGACCACGAAAGCCCTGTCTCTCCCTTCCCAGCTGTGTTTGCAGTGTGACTCTAATTACAGGAATATGGAGAAATGTCGCCTCTCAGTTGGCAAACATTTCTCCTGGCAAGTGCCAGCCGACAGCTGCCATCCCCTCCATCCCACAACTCCCACCCCAAATCCATACCCCATTACGGCTGCACCTCCTCTCCCAATGTGCCTGTGCCTGCCCAGGGCAGCCCCTCACTGAGTAGGTGATAATTTCCTGCACTCCCAGGAGCAGGGAGGGGGAGGACACCCTTGGGAAACACCCAGGTCTCCTTTGCCCTTGGAAACCAGGTAGTTTCCTACTGATTCCCCAGGGTATGAGAAGGAAGAAAAAAAAGGGGAAAGGAGCAAAAACCTCAAAAACATTCAATGAGGAGGAAGAGGAGGAGGAGCAGGGGGGTAGAAGTAGAACTGAGTGAGGGAGGAGGAGGAGAGCAGGCAGGGAGAGAAAGGATTACTGTTCAGTTAAATTAGAAGGAGCCCTTCAGCTGACTCGAACAGCAGGAGAATTTGCCCAAAGACCCCAATTTTTCCAATTTGGGATAAAATGTAAGCACAGGATTAACTACAAGCATATGCTTAAAACCCAGAGAATTGAAAGGAGTCTGGGCATAAAGTGCTCCGAAGAGGGCAGGGAGGCAGGGCATGGACTGGCAGCTGCATGGATGACCCGGCTCTCAGGGATGCTCTGAGGGGACTGGGGAGCTGTGAGGAGGTTGGAAGAACCATGGGTGCACTGGGAGGCTCCTGGAGCTCAGTGAAGCTCCTGAAAGAGAATGACATGACTCAACTCCATGTGCAAGGGCTGTGTGGGGAAGAGGGTTGGTAAGAGAGGCTCTTCCACCAGCCACGTGCTGGAACGAGACCCCCTGGTTGGAGAAAGGGGGATCAAAGGGGCCCCACTGCTATGCCTGGAGCAGGACAAGTCTTTCTGGGGTCATTGCACAGCCCCAGCCCTGGCAGAGGGGCTGGGGAGGCTGGGCTGTGCCCTGCCCCCTGCCCACACCGTGCTGGTGCCCCCACACTCCACTCTGGGGACCCCACCAGGACGGCTCCGAGACAGCACGTGCCCTCACCGTCGGACACATCCTTGTCCACGTGATGTGCCCATGAACATCCCTGATTTATGGGATGAGAGGAGGGCAGGAGGCCAACCTCAAATCCTGACTGCCTGGTGATTAATAATCATAATTACTATCATATTAGCTGTAGTAGTAATAGTTTGCTTTCCCCTGCAGAACTGGTCATCCAGGAATCTCAGAGAGGTTTCACCAGGCCAAGTGACCAATGTCCCTATTTTCTAAAGGAAATTGCGGCACAGAGCTGTCTCCCTTGAGTCACACAGTATATCAACAAGAAAACAGAGAAGGCAGGAGTCTGGACTCTGTGTCCCTCTCCCTCCCCCATGCTATTAAGCTGCATCTGTGTAATATAGAGCAAAACATCCTCCACGACTCGCAGTAAATCACGGCAGAGGCAGTGTGCAGAGTGGATGGGGGGAGATAATGGGTTTTTCACCCTCTTCAACAATAGAACAAGTTTTTCTCCGCTAGGGAAGGCTGACTTCTCTGAGAGATGGAGATAAAAACAGCACTGAGGCTCTGAAACGGGCCTGAAAGGGCACCTGCCTCTGCTCCCCCACTTGCATGGCTGGCCCAGGGGCAGGAGGCAACCCGGGCAAACCATGCTGTGGGTCGAGTGCCCCACCGGCATGGCCTGGTCCACATGGGCACTACTGAGGTGCACTGGAATATTAATTGAAAATCCCAGCAAAACACTTCTGCTGATGATAATGGACTATAATCCTCTTAGACCAATTTCATGCCTGAAAAACCATGCATAACAAAATAATAATAGAAAGCCCCTCAGTGGACACTGTCCTTAGCAGTGGACACAGGAGAAGAGGGTCGGCCAGAGCGGATTTCTCAGGAAGGAAAGGGAGCTGGTCCCCTTGACCTCCACTCCTGAGGTGGGCAGGAGAAGAACTGAATTGGGTCTAGGTCTGAACATCTGCTCTAGCAGGGCAGCCGTCACCATGGGACCCCGATGTCCCACAGAGACCTGGGGACCCACCAGGACCGCCGTACCCTACAGAGCCCAGGGGACTTTCTGTGACCGCAGAACCCTGGAACCTCCTGTATTCTTCGTGTCCACCAAAGCTCCCAGGACCCCCTGGACTCTCCATGTCCCTCAGAGTTCTCAGGACTGTCGGAACGCTCCATGTTCCTCAAGGATCCTCCGTGCCCGCAGAGCCCTGGGCCAGGCTGGATCCACCCATGCCAAGCCCCCCAAACAAGCGGCCATTCGCCCCTCCCTCCCGCCCGCTCGCCC
>VZTH01007655.1:0-25988 GCA_013397815.1 Aleadryas rufinucha
GCAGGATCACAGTAGGATCCCAGAGGGATTGCAGCAGGATCGCGACAGGATCCCAGCGGGATCGCGGTAGGATCCCAGCAGATCCCGGCAGGAATTGCTCACCTGTGTGATGCAGGCGCCGGTGAAGGCCACGATGACGGCCACCACGTTGACGGTGAGCTGGAACTGCAGGAACTTGGAGATGCTGTCGTAGACGTTGCGGCCCCACATGACGGCCTTGACGATGCTGGTGAAGTTGTCGTCCGTCAGGATGATGTCCGACGCCTCCTTGGCCACGTCCGTGCCCGCGATGCCCTGGGGAAAGGGGTTGGGAATGGGATTCCCTGCTGGACAGCACAAACCCTCGTACTCAAAGCCCACAGTGATTGCTGAGCATATTCTGGTTTTTTATATTTCCTGGAATTTCGCTAATTTGGCCTGGTTTTGAAGTGAATTAGGCCGCAGAAATGGAATTTACAGAGAGCAGAGCAATTCACGTGGTGATGGCTCTGAGTCTTTAAAGTTATCAGCTTAATAACTGCTGATCATCTGAGTTGTTTTTGTCATTGACGATGTTTTATTGATATCCACGAACTGAACTGGTAACAAAAATGAGAATTATGTGTCTTTATATATAGCCAGAATACACATGGAAGACATCTTTCCAATTAGTGGGAGATTTTACCACAGCAAAAGAGAACTCCAGTGTTGTGAAGAAAAAGTTAATTTTTCTGTATGGGCACAGGATTCTGCATAAAGCCAATAATTAATTAGGCAAAAATCCTGAAGAACTATCAAAACAAGCAACGCCAGTGAATCCAACTGAATTAAAGGATTCTGATGCAACAAAACTCGCTCCCACCAATATATTCCTTCACTGACAAGTAATAAATAAGCAACTTCACTTTTAATGAATGGAAAACCCCTCACAGCAAATTCATAATGGCACAAACATCAAGATTATACCATTGCAAAGCCAACATCAGCTTTTTTAAGTGCTGGTCCATCGTTGGTTCCATCCCCAGTCACAGCTACCACCTGCCTCTGTTCCACCTGTGTGCTGTCAATAATACCTGCAAGAAACATAGAGATGGGTGTGTTTACAGACATTTATGGGCAATAATTAGCAAGATAAAACATCCCTGTAAAAAAGCAGGGTCTGGATAATACAGATTGGATAACACCACACAGTTTTACAGAGATTAAAAAGGCAGATCTCTAAGGAAAATAATGATGAAAGCTGTGGCATCACCAGCATCCACTACTAAGCATCACCATTAGGATTTACATGGAAAGTTCTGATCCTGCATCATCAACACATCAACAGAACTTGCACAGCCTTCAAAGGGAATGAGAGCAGCTCATTATGTCCTTTGGCAGATTCCTGCTATTTCAAGTTTTGTGCCACAGCCCAGCACTGATCAAACATCAATGGAAAGGATTTGCTAAAAACTTGAGTTCATGCTTAGGGCTCTCCTAAACTGGGACCCAGCTGTAATATCAGCTTTACTAGGGGGCCTTCTTAACCCAAAGATAACAAAAATTATTGATGAATTTTATTTAGCTGGAGCACTTTAAGAGCCGTGTTCAATTCTGCCAAGCAATGATTAAGGAGATATAAACTAATTCTTTAAATTCTGGAACCAAACATTTCAATAAATAGATACAATAAAATAATTTCTACTTTCATTTTGAGATCATTTGAGGGGAAAAACCACAAGCGCTTCTCACTTGGTGAATCAAGTTTTTCACACAACAAGGCTGTAGGGAATTATTTTCTGCTTACACAGATAGGGAAAGTCAGGAAGAATGAAGAATTTTTCTGAGGCTACAAAAGCAGCCCAGGTTTTTAGTAGGATGCAGATCATTCACCACTCATGTTTCTATTTCCATGTCAGGGCCTATTCGAGTATGAGTCCAGAACACAGGATTGTTGTGTAGGATACCAGAACACCTTTCCAAATTGATAACTTAGGGAGGGGAATGACAGAATTCCTTTTGCTAACACATTTTGCACAAAGTCACAACATCCAAAAACAATTATCCAAACCTGCCCAGTGTGAAAAGCTTTCACTCTGCTCTGAAAAAAAATCCCTCCCCTATCAGATAACCCAGCAGAAATAGGAAATTGCAGATTACGGAGCAATAGCTGCCTCTTGGCGAGGTTCAGGCTTATCAGGCACCAGAAGATTGCAGTGCCCTGTGCAAGCAGTTAGTGCCCTGTATTTTTCAGACTTATGAAAATGAGAAAAAAGCCCTATTCACTTTCCACTGGCAGTGGGATCTCAGATAAATGGCACATTACTCTGATAAGATCTTACAATTAGAGCTTCCAGTTTGTTGGGGTGATTTGCCTTTGGTATTCCTAAATAAACAGGAACATCATCTGTCACTACTGTGAAAAGCGTTTACTTGGTCTTCCCTTCTTGTTATTAACACAACCTTTGAAGTTAAATTAATAGTTTAAGCTTCTGGAAAAAAAAAGTCATTAAAACCTCTGGCTCATTAAGGTATTAACTGCTCCAAAGAGGTCGATACTATCCGCTCACAACTGGGTTCCAAGTGGGAGCACAACCCAAATCAAGTTGAAGAGGCTCGAACAAATGATCTCCCAACAGAGATAAATGGATATGAATAGTGACTGTGTTGATGGCTGTGCCACCAACTGCCCTCCATCAGCCAATTCCTGCACGCTGCCAAGTCATTCACAAGGTTTAGCAGTCATTCACAAGGTCCAGGAGACACTTTCACCCCAAAAAACACAAACTATGCAGCCAGGATGAGCCCAACACCGCCCGGAGCACAGACCTGCATCAACAGCAGCCATGGAACACCAGACACAGAAAGGTCTCGGGTATCACCAGCACCTGAGCCCCAGACCTCCCCTGCAGTGCCCACTGGGAATACATGGAATTGTGGGGATGGATTTCAGTGCTACCCCTGGGAAGAGAGAAGGACTTTGCAAAACTCTCGTCTGTACGTCAGACAAATTTCTAAAATGGAGCAGCAGCGATTATTTGGGATTCAGAGGATTTATCACAGCTCCACTGACTCTCCCTGACTTCTGCCTGCTCTTTTTAATCTCTTCCTCTTCCCTGCTTCCTCACATTGCTGAATGTTTGCCTTCTTTCCAGCACGTGCCTCCCTCAAAAAAACACATTTAGGGCTTGTTTTTGATATTCTGTTAATGGCTGGGATAAGGTTTCACCTCAAGGATTTTCTTCAGTGTTGAGAAGTGTGCCGAGATGAAATTCACAGTGTGAGGAGACCAGAGAGAAGAAGGATGCCCAGGAAGGGCTCTCCCTCTGCAGTCCTGAGCTGTGGGGACCAGGCTCTGGTGTGATCAGGGAAAAATGGGACTGAGGGCATGAGCTGACAGGCTGACAGTAAAGAGAACATTCCCTGGCCTTTGCACTCAGTCCAAGGGGCTAAAAAGAATCTTCAGCATTAATTAGTCATGTCTAACAACCAGGAAATTTCTCCAAACTCTACAGCTTTACTCCAGCTGAATGCTTACATGCAGAATTTTAATAAAAACAGGTTTTCGTGGGGAATTCTTCAACCCTGAGCAAAGCTTCCTGCCAAAACAGCCTTTGCTCTTTCATTGGCCTCTTCCCTCATCTGGAGCTGTTTGGCCGTGACTTCCCTCTGTCAGAAAGAATTTCATTCAACAGCCCCAGGAGCAAACCTAGAGCAGAACATGACAGTGTGCTCCACACAGGGATCCCGCTGACGTGGCAGGAATTTGGGAAGGAAATTTGGGCAGGAATTTGTCCTGCAGCTTGCCTAAGACACAAGTTTCTCAGAGCAAGCAGGTTGTGTCAGATGAGGGCAAAGATCACATTTAAAACAGCCATGCAGAGCTGTCAAGAAGGGCTCTAAATGCATAAGCTTGCTATAAAAAGTGCAAAATGCGAGGTAAAAAACTGAAATATATCCTGCATCTCTCACCTGCCTCCCATCTAACAGTAAGCAAGCATTAAATCAAATCCACTCAGGATAATAAATATTAACCAACAATGTCTCTTCTGCACCCGTGGCTCAGCTCAAATCCATCACACCCAGCCCCAGGTTCTCCCTTTGTCACGGGACAAATGCTGTTCTGTTTAAACAATCCTCGCTGGCACTGTCACCCTTAGAGCTGCATCTGCAAGAAACTCCTGGGAGAAAAAAAATCCTGGTTTGGAGATTTCTTCCTGTCTCAAGTGCTTAAACCAGGCAGGAAAAACTCAGCTCCAGCTGAGCACTTCAGAGCTGAAGCCCAGTTCAGGTGTTAGAGGGGCAGGAAAGCTGATCCTCCCGCAGCTCACCCAGATTTGTGCTTCTCTGACAACCTAAACATAGGTACAGCCATGTGTATTTTCATAAACACGTCCTCTTCAGGCTGTTTTTAATACTTCAGGCTAGTTTTTAATACTTCCAAACTTTTGCAAGCTCCCTGTTAAGGTAACAAGAATTTGCAAAGTCTGTCTGAAGGAGAAAGCTCAAATTTATTTGAGTTACATGCTTGGGTGCGTGCCTGGATGGAGATTTAAAGGTTAATATAAAAATGTTCTGTATGACATTACAGACAGCACTGAGAATTAAGTGAACAGTCCTCCCCAAAGTTCAGGATATCAATTAATGCAATTTTCTGTACTTTTATTATTCTACCCAGTCTCGTGGCTTTCCACATAAATGAGGTTATGAATGTACTACCACCCCATGCAATAATAGTTGAAATATTTTAGTAATTAAGGGTAATTATTAAAAATCTTTTCTCCTTTAAAGTTCCCTTTCTGCTTGATAACAAATTAGCCCAACATGAGAATAGTTGTTTTTAGTATCACCAAAAAAATCATTCCAGTCTAATTTAAATATATTGGAAGGCACAGCTTCTTTAATTGCTAAAGTAAGTATTTCTTTGATCTTTTCTATACCTCCTGATGATAATTCCCATCAGTGCTAAGCAGTTGTTTACCACAGTGTTTTTAAAAGATAAACTGACAATTTTGAATTATTTCAGCAGTAGCACTGTAACCTCACATCAGTATAAATGATATGTGTTTTCACTTGTTATATTTTGAAATAGAGTAAAAAAAATGAAATAATACCAACAGGTGTCTTAAAATCCATCCCAAATCGTATTTCAGTGGGCCTGAGATTTTTGTACTGAAGCAGTTTGTGATGATAAAACGCTCTGATGGGTGTTTTTCCAATCTACCTCTACTTCAAAGCCATAAATATTTGAAAGCAAGTGTCTGCCCAGGCTGAAATGCTGAACCATGCCTTTCTCTGGTCCCTGAGCAGTAGTAAAAACAAAAGCGAAAAATAAAAATGATCCTTTTGCTGGGTGGGTTTGGGCTATGTTAAGGAGAAAAAATATTCCCTCCAGCAGCTGTATGTCATTAAAAATTAACTATAAAAAAAGTTTATTTTCTGATGTGTGTTTTTAGCCTAGAGCAGATAGGATACATCAAAGGGGAGAATATCCTCTCAATCCCTCAAGTGTCTGAGAAAAACATAACATTTTAACAAGAGGCCCAAAACTAGTGAACATTTAAATAGTTTCTTGTAACTTTTAATGGCCCTTGGAGTATTACCAGCCAAAAAATTCCATCATGATTTCCACAGCCTTGTTCTTGAACTTTGTTAAGATACTTAATTGCTCTCTCGACCTTGCCACGTCTCTAAAACATTAATTGTGCTGCTTGCATGTGGCATCCAGTAGGAGTAAATATCTTTTGGGCTGTGGAAGTGCATATGCTACAAACCACCAACAGTTTGTTGTTCCTTTTTTCTCCAGATCTTTATTGATTTCGATTTCCCTGGCAAAGGTTTCCTTCTCCTCTTGAGGGAAAACCCTGACTGATTCAGACGAGCGCTCCCGAGGGACTTGGTTAATCCACTTAACGAAACACAAACTGTTGTGTTTCTGAAACAAATCAGCTGTGGGGCTGTACAAGGGCTGTTCTGGGAGCTGTCACAGGATTTGAGATGCATAGGGCAGGGGAGGAGACTTCAGATGACCTTGTGCAGGTCTAACGCTGACCCATGGAGAAAAAAATGCCCTCCAAACCTTTCCAATCCTGAACAAACCCCTGCTGGAAGACTCTTTTGGAGCACACCTCCTCCAGATTTGTGTATCATTTATAAATTACACATAGGTATTACCATAATAATAAATTGTCTAAATTATAAGACATTTATGGAAAAAGGTGGAATGATACATTATGTGTCCAGCTGCCCTGTCCAGCACCATGCCAGAGCTCCATGGAATGATCTGTGTTTCCACCTGGTCTCAAGCCCAAAGGACCCAAATGATCCAATCTTTGAATTCACAATGGAATTTTTGTACTAAACTCATTTAGGCACTTTTAAAAATTGCACGATGCTCAAAAGCCTTTGGAATCAGCCACGTATGGAATCACAGCAGTGGAACCGAAAGGATTTCCTACCTAAATGTGGATTATTATTGCTGCAGTCAACCAGCTGAAAACTTGTAACTGATCAGATGGATCTTAGCCTGAACTTTAGCTGCTCCAGTTGCTAAAAGGGGCTCTCCAGACTTTCTAGGGCCTTAGCAAAATATTTCAGCTCTTTCTTCATCAGGAAGCCAGGAAACAGCCATCTGCTGACGGGGCTTCCACCTGAGCACGGCCAAAAATGAGGTTATTCCTGCTCAGAAACTGCCTGATTCCATCAGCCTTTAAGTGTGAGCCTCAACGTCAACAGAATAAGATGTCAAGTCATCAAAAGAAAAAGAAAACTGCAAACCAATCCCTCTTTTATGGGAGAATTCCATCTGCAGACAATGTGGTGAGAGAATGTTGTTTGTACAGTGCAGTTCCTATAGGACAGACCCCAAAACCAGAAATCTAAAGGAAGCCGATGCAAACCACGCAATTAGATGAGCCTATGGGAAAAACTGAACTGGCTGAAAATCCCCATCTCCACTGGGTCACCACCCCAACAAGTGCTATTGTGACAGGTAAAGGTTTTTTTCTCTTGGAATACTCTTTAAAATAATTGTGGGAGGACAGATGCACTGGAGTGACTGGATTCACTCTAATGAGATTGCTCTTGTTTTCATCACAAAGGGGTGTGACGCAAAGACAACAAAATCTGTGACCTCTCTTGCTTATATGTTATATTTCTCAACAATATTTTCTTTCTGCCCACCAAATGCACATTTTCCCTTCCCAGCTCGAGCCTCATTCCAATTAAAAGTCACAAGGCAGATATGAGATTGCCCACATCCACTTGCCAGACATCTCATTGGTATTTCTCTCACTCCTGCCAAGGAGTTTCCCATTCCCTTCCATCTCAAGGCTGAGGTAGAACATGAACACACGAGTGCAAGAAAACTTCCTTGAGTGGTGCAGAGATGTGCAGCTAAAGATGACAGCTCAGGTGGATTTGTAACAGTGAAATCAAGGCAGATGATGCTTCAGCACCTTTGGCATTGATTTCCAGCCCCACAAAGGCGGTTTGCACCCACCTTTCACCAGAGTGTGCTTGTCCGTGGGGGAAGAACGAGCGAGCACCCGGAGCTTTGGCCAGATCTTGTCAATCCGCTCCTGCTCGATCTGCAGGGGGGGAACAGAGAAAAAGAACCCAAAAAGGTAAAACCACCGGCCTGTGATGAGCAAAATTTATGTCACTGTGTCAGAAAATTCCCCTCACTACTCAAACACGCAGCTTTTGTCCAAAAGCACAGGAAAATTCCAGCAGCCATCGATGCTGCAAGTGAGGACAAGACCATTACTGGCAGGGTTCATCTGCTGGATAACACAGGTAAATTTTTGCACAGTACCCAACCAGCCTTTCTTATCATCTTTATGGGTAATTCCACCCAGAATCATCACTCCAGATATGGGATAGTGGAGCTTCTCAAAGCTGATCAAACCTGTTTACAAGTTTGTTGTTCTACTCGACATGAGAACCCAAATCCTTCGTTTAGCACCAATAATGGCAAGATTTTCTTGTGTGGCAACAGGAACAAAGGCAAACCTGTTGCATTTATTAACATTACCAAGATTCCATCCATCAGTGCAAGGAGCAAAAGACTGTGTCCACTCATTTATGGTGGACTCAAAGAGCCAGCATAGATTTTACTTCATTAGAGCTGTGTGTGAGCTCATTCTTTGATGAGGAGTTAAAAATCTTCCAAAGGACAGATTTTTTTAAATGCAAATCATTGATGTGAGTACATTACATATAGTGGAATAAATTAAAGAAGTAAGAGGAGCTGGTTCTCAGCACAGATTGCATTTTTAGGAGCAAAATTGCTGTTGAGTTCCTTCTCCTCCTCACCATAAACCAGCCTTAATGGGCTTAGTTTTGAGTTCTTGTGGAGCAGTGCAGTGGTTCTAAAACCTGCAGAATCAGGCCAGCACTAAACTGATCCTGGAAGAGTCAAGACTGGAATTTCACTGCTGTTTCGAACTGCAAAAATTCAGTGGGATAAAAAAGCAGGGATTTTCCCAAGCAGTCGTTACTGACCTGAGGCACACACCAGCGCAGGGGAACATCTCAGTGCTTTCCCTGGGGTTTACTCACCTCTCCCTTCTCATTCCGGATCCTCCTGTTGAACTCCTTCCCCTCGAGGCACAGGAAGTCTTCTCCCGGGTGGATGATGCCGCACTTGATGGCGATGGCACGCGCGGTGTTGATGTTGTCCCCGGTGACCATGCGCACGGTGATCCCGGCTCGCTGGCACTTACGGATGGCTTCTGGCACCTGCAGGGGCAAGGCAAGGGCACAGAGAACTCCTGGGTCACAGAGAAAACACGGTGCAGATGTTCCCATCCAGAAAAAAATTCAGGCTAAGAAATTGCTGAATTCAGAATTGTTACGGCGTTTTATTGTTACTTGACTGCTGTGGCGTTGGGGTTACACCCCAGGCGAGGCAAATCTTGCGTCAAGAAGCACAAAAAACATCTTTTAGATCAGTTCCCTAAATTCCCTCCTGGCTTGAGTAAAAATGAGTGCTCTGCAGCTTTTCTGACCTTTAACAAGATGAACATAACGACTCAACACGTGGAGATGGGAATGGAGAATACGGGAAATGACTGAACTTCTGATCCAAACCTCCCTTTCAGCAAGATTAGTTTAAAAGTTATTGGGATTGAGCACTATTTAATTCATGCCTATCAACAGGTGGAATTCCTAAATGCAGGAGTTTAAAATTAGTATTTTATGTATTTCAAAATCATAGAAATGAAGCCTGACTTTAGTTATGCCTTTTTCTGCATGAGAAAAACTTCTGCTGCACAGGAAATGTAGAAGGGAGAGAGAATTCAGGGTGTAACAGGGGCTGTGAGATTAATGTAGGGGCTCTATTCTGGCTTGGCATCATACACAGATTATTAAAAAAAAAAAAAACCCAAGAAAGATTTGTGGAATGAAAAGAAAGATTGATTCCTAAAAATTAAATAAAACTCTTTTAATAGTTACCTGGGTAAATGAAGCCTATAGAAAGGTTGCATGTCTACAGCTCAATTTCAGATGGAGAAAAAATTCTGTTCCTTTGAACTACACCTCAATTAATGATAATTTCTAAGTAAATATCACTAACCAATTAATTCAGCCTCATCATATTTTTTGCATTATTTTGCATTATTATTATTATGAAAGCATTATTTCTTCAAGAGAAAAACAGCAATATTATTTGATGTGGAAGGATAAGGAATGTGTTTAACATGTCCAGAACAGCCTGGATGTCGTTCTTCAGCACAGCACCACTTCTCTAAATTTAATTTTTACCTACAAGAGTCTAAGAGCAGCCCAGGATTCGTCATGAAGACAGAAGCCCTTCACAGAGCTACAGGGAAGTGAACTGCCTTACTCAGAAGATGGCAATGCACAATTGTTAAAAAACATTTTAAAAAACCCACAACTATTTAAGAAAAGGTGTCAAAATGGATATGACTGCCTATATTCGGTGCACCTTGCTGATTGCAACCTCCAACATAGATAGAAATGTATTGTGGAATTCAATGCCACTTTGAGTGGATTCATCTCATCCATTAGTGCAGAAAATGTTAAGAAAAGGAGACACCATCTCCAACACCACACTACTGATTTTATGTATTTCTAGATATTTTCATTTCCTCTGCAGCCACAAGCAGGGGACACTGCTGAGGGCATTTGTGTGACAACATAATTCTGAGCCAGTGTGGCAAATCTTAGGCTTTTTTTTTTTAAGGATTTCCTGGGGCCAGGAAGGTGCTGGGTCTGCCTGAAAAGCCTAAACTCCCCACATCACACCACAGATAATGGTTCTCCCAACCTGGGAATAATTTCACACCATGCTTGCTTTTATTTATTAAAGGCAGTTGTGAAGCCCCTGTTTCCCAAAATGCCTCCCTAAACCAACACCTCAGTGAGGACCAGAGCAGCACTTTTCCAAGGACTCCCAGGAAAATCCCTCCACCTTCAGAGTCTGTCCACAGGATGTGCTGTCTGCAGAAGGACTCTGTCAATACCGATCACAAAATCAAGGGCAGAATTCAAGAAAAGAGCTTTATCTTCCCATTTTGTCACCTCTAACTGGGACTGTATACCCTGGAAAAATCATTTAGACCTGAAGCCTTTCAGTGATATGAAATAGGTTTCTATAAAGGCATGTGTGATGAGGTTAAATCTATTCCCTAAGCAAATGACCCCTGATCTCCCCAGCTTCCACATTAATAATCCTGCCTAGATCCCATTTGTCAACTGGAAACGCCTTTGGTACCCACTGGAGCTGTGGTGACCCTCATGCACAGGACAGGGCAGATGTAGATGGATATCTGGAAAACCAGCCCAGTGGATGGACCAGGAAGGAGAAAAATAAATCCCAGTGCAAGCAGCAAAAAAAGGGTTATTGCCATGAAGTGCCAGTCCCATTAAAGAAGGTCAGGGGAGGACAGCCCCAGTTGCAAACACATCTCAAACTCACATCTAACTGGAGAAATCATTCTGTTTTCCTCTCCTGTCATTTTCTGGACAGCTGGTGGGCGGTATCTGATTTAATACTGTGTACAGTAATTACAGTTAAAATATTGTTCATATTTCTTTATTGCTGTAAGGGAGAAAGAGTGTTGGCAGACTGAGTGGGCAGAGGAAGCAGATATTTTCCATCAGTTTTGCAGAGCTCAAGTACACATTTCACAATTTCTCGGTTTATTTTCCCTCTGCGAAGCAAAACTTCCAATGTGAGCAGGCATGCACAAAGTCTCCAGTGCAGGAATATCTTCCCCAATCAGGTGACAAATAAATAGGAGATATTTGGAAGGGATTTTTACGTTCGTCTCCCAGAAATAACAGACTGGAGGCGTTTTTTGGCAAATCAGTGTGAGCCAGATCAGACTCATTAAAATCAAGCCAGAAAGAGTGTCAGGATCAACAGAGAATCTCTGCAGGAGAAGGGCATCACTCTGTTTGTTCCCTTCCTGGGTATTTATCAAAGAAAAATAAAAAACACACCCACAAAATATAAATAGCAAGCAAGTAGCTCAGTGCTTGCTAAATCCAGCAGCTGCTGATGACTAAGCTGGTGTCTGAATTAACCTGGGAATATGGAAAAGCCACGGGTGTCCATGGTTGGCATTCCAGAGAAAACTGGACAGTTGCTGGACATCAGTGTTAAATAATTCATGCAAATTTGCTTTTTTAGATGTGAGTGCCAGAAGGCTCCCAGAATATGCCAAGAATATCCCTGGAACAGGGCAGCAGGACCCCTCCACTGCTGGTATTCCCAAGTGGAATCACTCCATGGATGCACACGAGCTGTGTCCCACGGGAGCTCCCAGCTCAGCATCCATGGGACAGCTCCAACAACATCTCAGGGAAAAGGAAAATCCTGAATCTTCCCAGGAAACATGGGAATGTAACTGAAGGGAAGCTGAAGGCTGCCAGGATGGGGACATTGTTTTATTGGAATTACCTGAACTATCACCTCCATCAGAATAAATCCTGACATCCATGAACACTGAGAAGATTGATAAAACAGCACTTTTAGTAAGAATTCTAATTTTTGTGTTCTTTTTTCCCCTACAGAGAGCTCTTAGAAAATTCATAAACTCCAGCAGGGAGTCTGTTTAATAAGCAGATTTCATTTTGGCAAAAATATTCCCTATAACTGCTCAACATCTTACTCTTTGCATCAACAGCAGGGATTTCACACACGCATATTGTGATATTGCAGCCAAGTCAGACATTCCATACCTAGAGAGTTTTCTGAACTTCATGTTTTTCTCCTGGCTCAGGGTTTATTGGTTCATTTCTTTCCCCTTAAGGTACTGCTACTCCTTATAATGTGCAGAGTAGTAATAATTTAAATATTGGTTTAAATATTTTCATGATGTTATTGCCACTTTGAAACAGTCAAAAGGGACAAGGTGGAAAAAAACAAAAACCAAAGTCCCGAACCCCAAATGTCCAGAATTTGCTAAAATTCTGAAATTAGAAATATTTCATTGTGTGTCTTGCAGTGAAGTAGAAATGTTCCTGCATGTTCTGGTGTTAAACTACCACAAATTCAATACAATATTCAAATGTTTATTTAGGGATAAGATGTTTTCCTGCCTTCATCTCTTTGATTCTTTACGTAGAAGTCAGATTTGCCCTCTATTTTTAGCAGAATTATTCACTTTTACCTCAAGCTCCCAAGAAATTATTCCCTGCAAGATAAGCACAGTTCTCTTACAAAACACCCTCCTAACAATCACATGAAAGGAGAGTTTGCAGCTATTTTCCATAATAACTGCAAATCCCACTGCTCCCCAATCTCCCAGTCTGTCACACCACACGGAACCTGACTTAAAGCTGTTTTCTAACGTGGCTCACGAATCAATTTTGGGAGGGGGAGAGGATTGATTCACAGCTCCCGTGGCCACTGACAAAATATTTCTGAAAATATCTGTATTTTCTGCAGAACATTTTCTACAAAATATCCATATATGTGAGCTGGAGCATTAAAGGAACACTGCAGACAGAACTTCCAAAGGACATTTTCCAACATTTTGAAAGCTTTGCAATGTCAGGCGTGGGGACAGATGGATTAGCAGCGAGACCATCTGATGACAGATAAAGTGGATGCTGTTTATCTGCTGTTTATGGAGATAAGGAGTTTATCATCCAGTTGTCACCTAAGCAAGATTTACTTCATATTTTAACCTTCAGAGTGAGAAAAAAACCCAATAAAATCCATTCTGAGGCCAGGCACATTTGTGCAGTTGGTACCTGGGGTTGTGTCATGTTATTTCCACAGTTACCATCACCATTTCCAAACCCTAACATGGAATTAACTCTCCATTAATTATCAAGCACCAAATAGAGAGATCAGAAGTCTCTAACTCTACCCTTTGTATTTCCGTAGGAATACAATTTACAAGTGTAGGAGCAGGGATGTGCTTCCCATGTGCCCACCTGATGCTCATTTACTCCAGTGAGTTGACCTGAAATTTTATATATATATTTGTAAAATCCATGTAAGTGTGATATCCATGATATCAGCAGCCTTTCCTTGTCCAAATACAACATGACAAACAAGTTTTCCTGAGTGGCCACCAGGTACAATCTTAAGTGGCAACTTAAACAATAAATGGCAAAACTCCAATTTCTGTGGAAACTGTCATTATAACCATGGCAAGTTTAATCACTGCACTTGTCTTGCCTACTTTCAGAGTTGCACATCACTGCACTGCTTGAAGGAAAATTCTTTAACATGTGGGANCGTAGGAATACAATTTACAAGTGTAGGAGCAGGGATGTGCTTCCCATGTGCCCACCTGATGCTCATTTACTCCAGTGAGTTGACCTGAAATTTTATATATATATTTGTAAAATCCATGTAAGTGTGATATCCATGATATCAGCAGCCTTTCCTTGTCCAAATACAACATGACAAACAAGTTTTCCTGAGTGGCCACCAGGTACAATCTTAAGTGGCAACTTAAACAATAAATGGCAAAACTCCAATTTCTGTGGAAACTGTCATTATAACCATGGCAAGTTTAATCACTGAACTTGTCTTGCCTACTTTCAGAGTTGCACATCACTGCACTGCTTAAAGGAAAATTCTTTAACACGTGGGAGCATTAAAAAACCTCTGCTGATCATCTCAGTCCTGCAGTTCAAAAAGCCCTATATTCCTTTATTTAAATATCAGCTGACTGATAGTTGAATTTTATCACCTTAATTATTTGGCTTTCTATCAAGTAAAACCCATTTCTAAAGCTGATTTTCTGCTCCTTTGACAGAGCCAATTTAAAAAATGAGATAAAACCTGTAAGGAACCTGTCACTCGTGTTCAGTTCTCTGTAAGATAAAAATTGGATGTACCTCTGGCCTTACTGGGTCTTCAATGCCAACGACACAGATGCAAGTCAGGTCGGATAAGATGTCGTTCTCGTTGTCCCAGTCGGGCTCGGGGCTGCTGGGGAAGTCTCTGAACGCCACACAGATGGTTCTCAGCCCGTCACAGGCCATGGGCTCAATCACTTTCTTCACCATCTCGTCCCTGTCGCGGGGCCTGAAGATCCGAGGTTCCCCAGCCGCGTTGAGGATCCTGGAACACCTGGTTTGGGGAAGGAAAAAAAAAAAGAGAATAAAAATTGAGCATGCACCTGCATGACTGCCAAAGTATTTCCTGTAAAAGCTCATTTCAGTCAATTCCTTCCTTTTCTGACGGCAGGTTTTAAGTTTCTGCTGTAAATTTCTAGGAGATTCACTACCGAAACGTCAGAGAGAATTTGTAACTTATTGCACAGACACTTCATGTGTTATTTTCTCAACCATCAATGAGCTGACAACTCAAGGTGAAGTTGAAAAGTGCTTATTTTCCAAATGGGCCGCACGCAAAGAATCCATTTGTAAATTACCAAACGCAGACCCGATTCTTTGGCAGCCAACGGTAAGAAAAATAAGCCAATTTCCCAGAAGCGCTTAAAAAAAATTTAAAAAAATAACAACAGCAGCTTATGCTGCTGAAGAGTGTCGTATTTCTGGTGCAGGCAGCAGATTCCAAACACCAGAATTCCCACGTTTCAGTGTCAGAATGCTTTGCATTTGGGAAGAACAAGGCCGCCGAGAAAGCGCACTCACTTCTTGAGGACAATCTCGGAAGCTCCCTTGCTGTACATGCGGAAGCTGCCATCCGGCATTTTAATCACCGTGCTCATGGACTTCCTCACGGAGTTGAAGGTGTAAACTTTGTAGAGCTTCTCCTCGGGGATGAGGCTCCGGACGGGCTCGTAGTCCTGCTTCAAATCCAGGACGAACCCCAAGAGGCCGCACTCCGTCTTGTTGCCCACCTGGCGAGGCAGCCCGCCCTCTTTTTCTGGTGGCTGGGGAGAAGAAAAAGATTGGAGATGAATTTCTCCAATAATAAGCAATTAGGCAATTCGTGAAGTTGCTGGGTCCAGTTTAAGATCTGAGCTGTGCAGCCACGAATCTTCCAGTTTTTAAAAGCAAGGTAAGAATTCCACGGAGCTCCAACAGACCTGAAGCATCTCCTCACAACGAGAAACATTTCTCTACACAGTATTTGCCACATTTGGTCTTTTGCATTTATTTTTTTCTTAAATTAGCCATTGGCAGCTTGTGATGGTTGGGCAATCCATTAAAAAGGAAGGAACTTTCCTCAGGCTCAAAACCAAGCAATTCTCACTTGTCACAAACAGAGGATTCCCTTTTCTCTCTTGCTTAGAATTACATTGGTTTGCTGAATTTCACAGTTAAAAGAATGAGTTAAAGAAAGCTCTATCCTTTTTTATTCCTGCCAGGCATTTTTTTTACGTAAAAATAAATCTCCATCCAACCAGAACAACAAATCCCAGTGAAAAAAATCTATAAAATAATAGTTCTATGTCTAAATGTACCCATTTCTAGAATTACTTTAGTCTGCTGCTTCAGACAAATAAATTCTATGTATTTTAGAGGAAATGGAGTAGGCTGAACACTCTGAAACCTCTACCAATTCTCAGTCCTTCTGAAGGAGAGAAAGAAGGACAAAGAAGACTTTCAATTCCTTTTCAACCTATAAATAAACACTCAATTTACAAACTTTCTTGGGAGTGTTGTAGACCCCAAACAAAATATTCCTGTGCCAAGACCCCAGACTTCAAGTGGCCAATGTGTGATCTACAAACTATTGATAACTTGCATTTTCTTATGCTCAGTAGAATTAGGAAAGTGTTCCTTAAGCCAGGGCTAAACTCCCCTTATGGGAATAAAAACAGGAAATCATCTCACAGCTTTAATTTGCACCGAGAACAGATTTTGGTTTGGCTCAAGCCAAGACTCTAAGTCATCGTTTTCAATGGGAGTTAAACATTTACCTCACATTTTGTGGAATTAGAACTGCAGGACTATATTCAAAATCCATCTTTAATTTCACTGTAGACTTTAAAATCCAGTTTACTTCAGAAATGGGATTCCTAATCGATGGAATTCCCTACATTTTCCCTCAGTGGGAAGAGGGCTCACATAGGGAATGATTAAAGCTGCAAATCAGTCATCCTGCCAGCTTTGAATTCTTGCAACAAGTATGGCCACAAAAAGGGAAAAGGAGATCTTTCAAATAAGCATTAGTAATTAATTATCTCAGAAAACCACCAGTTTCAGCTGGTTTAAAAAATGAAGGTCAGATAGATGATAACAGACTGGTCTAGAACTGAAGTAAATAAATAAACATTAATTTTTCCAAAAGAATCATCTCCCTATCAGCAGGAGGATTTATACCTGGTGACAGGAAGATTAATGTCATTTCTTTTTCAGAGAGATGCAGCTGTGATGAACAACACAGAATAACCCAAAAATCTCTGTCTCAAAGAGATTTATCCTTCCAAAAAGGATTGTAACATCTTTCTTTTATGTGAACCATCATTTTTACTGACTAATATGGGTCACTCTGGTGCTGCTATGACATTTTAACATCACTCCAGGGTCACTGTAAAACACTGACATTCAGCAAAAAATGCCAGTGTGATACATTAATTTTATTACCTGCTATAACAACTTGTCCTGCTATAACCTCATTATATTGTGATGTAACTTCCCTCTGGATTCTCAAATTCACTTAAGAATCCCTAATTCAACATGCAAGTGCTCGTAGTGAGGTGTATCTGGAATTCAGTGGAGGTGAAAATCTCAGGAGTCAAAAAAATACCCTTTAAAATCAAGTTTTGTTTACAAAAATAAGGTTTGTTTTCCTGGCATTGCAGGCACAGAGTTCCTGAAACGTGCCAGGAACTTCAGGTTTCTCAAAGCAACAGAGGAATCAACCTCAGTGCCTGGGTAGTGATGGATGCCAGGGAAGATCCATTCCTCTGGGCACATTAAATCCAGCTCTTCCCATTTTAGATCTAAATCCTCATTTATGCTTCTCTTTGCCACTGAACTCAGTGAAAACTGACATTGAATTAAATGTGAATGTGATCAGGCCACTGGAACACTCCTGGAACCCAAAGAAAGACAAAGTTTCCCATCAAAGCCAGACAGCCCTGGACAACAATTAATTTATAGATACGATTTCATCATGCCCTGATGCCAATGGATAATAAGAAAACAAAAACCTGCCCACATTTCTCAATACAAAAAACTAAATATCAGAGTCCTCCCAGAATTATCTTTATTTCGACAAAAAAGTGGATCACACTCCCCTGTTCTCGCCGCGGCCTAAAAATAGATCTCTTTCAGGGAACATCTTTTGAACGCAAATACGTAAGCAAGGGGGAAAAAAAATACCCGTGAAAAGAAAAGGAACAGACACTTCGGAAAGGCTTCAAAATCTAACAAGTGGCCACCTCCCTGCAGAGCAGCTGCTGTCTCCATATTCTTTGTGCCTTACATTAGGGGCAAGCATATGGTGCTGAGAGCTGGCACGGAGCGCTTCCTTCCCTGCGCTGCTCCGGCTCAAAATCTATATGCCAGGAGCAGCCTCCTCGCAGATTGTTCTTGACAATCCCTTGCAGAAGCTGCTGCCTCTGAAACTTCCTGCTGTGCTGCAGCTAAATTTATTTCTCGCTGAATTCTGCGCTTCGCGGCACCTGGAAAACAAGGACAGCTCGATGGCGTTACTCCGGAAGGATCCGCTGGGAACGGCTTCAGCGGCTCCTGGGAGGATGGAACCCTCGGAAGAGGGAAGAGGGAAAGGCTTTGAGCTGAGATTAACCGAGGGGAGCTCCAGCAAGGACCTTCTGCTCCCCACAAGTCACCTGCAATCTGTTCCATCACCTGCTTGGAAGGGACTGAGCCAGGACCTTCCCCCAGTCGCGACCCTCGCAAAATATTTTTTCCAAACATTTCTCCCGAGCCTTTGGATTATTTACCAGCAACATTTCAATTGCAAGCAACTACTCACGTGTCAAAGAACCCCCAGACAGATGTTTAAAAAGTCGTGGTCGCAACCAGCAGATCGAAATGGGTTTCTAGGTCAAAGTACAGCTGCATTGCCAAGGCTTAAAAACACCAACCCAAAGCCAGTATTGACCTGGTACTGAATTTGGATTACAAAGGGAATCTTCAGCATTGTTTCACTGGGAAATAATTGACTAATAAAAGGTTTTAAGGAGGAAGATAAAACTCTGCGCACAACTTAAAGAGGTGCTCCAACTTTTAAGATTAGATTAGGAAGTAATTCCCATTTTTACCACAACTCTTTACTAAACCTCCCTTTTCTCACTGCCCCTTCTGATGTGAGAAGAGAGGACTCTGCAAGCAGATCCAAGTAGTCCTTCTAAATTAAAATTTTAGGATTTCACACATTATCTGAAGTCTTAATTTGCTGTATGTAACTCTCCTGTGTCCTACAGATTGAACTACTTTAGAATAACGATGACTGTAAATATTCTAATTTATTAAAATAAAAAACTGGCTTTGCTAGAATAGCAAGCTATTCTATAGCAAGCTATATCACTATTGAGTGCTCTATTTCAACCCAGCATCACAACAGGAAAAGAGAGGAAAACAAAAAATTTTTAAATAAATTGCAAAAGATTTCCACTTCATACTCTAATTACTCAAACAAAAGACAAAATGAACCAGGATGTGCAGGAATTTTCTCAGTATGATTAAACATGATATATGTAAAATTTAAAATAACCAAGAAGGATGAATGCTGTTCAAACCACATGATGTATTTATTTTTTAATTCCTAATACTGTAAAAAGAAGAACTACTAAAGGACTGTGGTCCTGTCAGAGATATTCCCTTGTTACATAAATTGAATCAATATTTTAATGCAAGACATCTAAAGAAAGATTGAAACATACTAATTTATAACCAAATGTTTCACCTTTTTGTAGATACAGGTTTTTTCAACTGACTTCAAGCTAAAACAACAGAGATTTAGAAATGCCTGTTTATCTTGGAGAAAAGCTCTAAAATTAGAGGGGTGAGTTCTTTTTAGCCAAGGATTAAGAATCCAAAACTTTATTTAACTAAATAAACTTTCCCATTACAAAATGGGAAACGGTTCCAGAAGCTCTGTTGGCAATAAGGCAGCAGTGAAATAAATACCAGCCCTCAGCTGGTTTAGTTTGTATTTCGAATTTCTCTGGGATTCTGGTGCCAGAGCAACGGTTTAACCCCAGCTGGCAGCCAGAAATGGAGCCTCTTGCTCACTACCCCTTTCCCCTGGGATGGGGAGGAAAATCAGAAATTTATCAGCCCCCTGGGCTGAGATAAGAAGAGTTTCCCTACAAACACCTGGCAGCAGCTGTTCACCCTTAAAATGCTGTGAATTTATTTCCATAAGGTCTCTGTGTAGGAATAAAAATCAGCTCTTCTGTCTGTGTAGACTCTGATCTTTGCAACCCTCGAGGGCAGACCTGGAACAATATTATTGATCACAATTTGTCCTCACCCAGTTTGGAATTTTTCAGTGGTGTTTCCACGCTAATGGTGAATAAGTTGTCTGTGTTTTACACAGAGCAGGATGATTTGTGGCACCACACAGCAATTTCCCGGCTCAGAACCATCACTGCAAGGCACAGGGCTGCTGAAATTCACTTAAAATAAAGTCCAAAGTCACTTTGAATTGGGGTCAGCAGAAGGGATTGGAGGAGAGCAGTTATGAACTTGGGGCTGGTTGTGTAACCTCTGTGGCACCAGGAGCTGCAGACTGCAGGACCTCCACGCTGTCCTGAGCTCACTCACTGCATTTCAAGCCCAACATTTCAAACTTTAAAGCTCTGATGGTTTTTTCTACTCTTTTGCACAGTGCTGAGTAGATGAACATAGGTGTTCCCATCCACTTATATTTACCTGTTCACCAAAAAGTAAATTCATCTCCTTTTTACCTTCAAAGGATTAAAAACATTTCTACACTGAGCTGATACAGATCTCCCCCTTCACTTCATTTCAATTCCCAGGAATGAGATGGCCACAACCTTTAAGGACAGAGAGCTTCTGAATCCCTGACTTTGATCATTTTTTTGTGTCCAATGATTGCACATCCACAATTTCAAAGCCCTGTGGCTCACACACTTGGAATTTGGCTCCACCTCTTGGGAAAATGGCACCAAACAAATCACCTCAAGCTCTCACTATCTATTTTAGGCACCAGCAGCCGGCACCAAAAGCCTCTCAAAACCAAAGTAATTTACTCCAAATCCTGGCTGACAGGTGAGGAATTGCCAGCTCATTCCACATCTAGACAACCTAAAATGTAATCACAATGGAACATGCACAAGGGATGTAAAATCCGAGCACTGGAATCAGAGATGTAAACCAGATTATTTCATAATAACAAAGTTATACATTGAGCTGTTGCTCTAGTGGCTGGTGAGGCTCCTGAATTTCCCCAAGTTGAATATCCCTCCTGATCATTAAACCCATTTAAATATCAGGTCTGCCCAAACTTCCTTGGAAAAAGGTACCAGGAACTTTTGTCTCATTACTGTATGTGATGAGCACAGCCAGAACTATGGAATTATCCAGGTACAACAGGCACAATCAGCTCTCCCACGACAGCTGGAGGATGTTCAAAGGCTTCCTGCCTCAGATTAGCTGGGATGCAGGGTAATTATTTCATTTGGGGGGGGATAATTATTTAATGGTTTTCCCTATTATCTGAAGGCAGGCCTGACCACGATGCCCAGTGGTGATGCCGTGGTGCCACATCCTCCTCCTGCTGGTGCTGGAGGTGGGGACGAGTTTGGTCAGCTATAAATTGATACAAAAATGGAGCATTTCAGCATCTTGCCTGCAACTCCAGCAAGGCAATAATCCCCTGAAAGGGGGCCAGCTGTAATTATGCAATGGATCAGGGTGACATTTCCCAGCAGCAAAGCTGAGGGAGCAGCGCTGATGTGGCTCAGTGGATATGGACTCGTGGCTCCTTTCAGCTCACAGAACAGGGATAAGGGAAAAAAAGGATACAGCCCATGAATTCTCCCACGAGTGATTCTGAAAGAAGGGGAAATCAGGCATGAAGAACAGACTGAGAGGCTGGTGTGACAGTCCCCACTCCCCCTCTCATTGATTCTCACCTGTTTTTACATTCACAGAAAGTTTTTTAATAAAAAACCCCTAATTTTACTAGCAAACAATTTAACTGTCCTTTTAATTTGAAGGACGAATTTGCCTTTGATTCACTTAAAAGAAAAAAGGCAAAAAAATACTGCCACAAGCATGAAAACTGTTGGTTCTTCTCACTAGTTTAAGATGGATATGTCTGCTATGCATACAAAAGAAAAAAAAATAAAGAGCTGCTCAGGGCTGTGTTCACTTGGGTTTTAAATATCTGCAGGGAGAGAGACCCCAAAACTTCTATAAGCAACCTGTGCCAATGTTTGATCACCCTCACCACTAATTAAAACAGAAATTTCTGTTTCTTTCAGCTTCACAACCAGACAAAAAGAGGGATAGCTCTTTTGCCTATTTTTTGTAGATTGTCCACTTTTCTATTAAAAATATCTCAGATAGGAAAATTAAATTTCTAGAAAGACCAAACCAGAGCAAAGATTGATCCTAATACTTGCTCCCTTTCTGGTGGCACCACAGCTACAAACAATTTGTACAGTCGAAGGAGCTAAATTTAGTGAGTGCAAACCAAATCTAGCCACATGAAAAAGGAAGTTTTTTTCACTTGATTGAAGCTCCTGATTATAGCCCATCATAATTACAGATCTTCTCTGTTAACAGTACTCATTTCCAGAGTAAGGGGAAGGGTTCTTCAAGCACCCATCTCCAAAGGAGCCTAAAAACACCCAGAGCAGATATTTCACTGCTGACACAAAACGTGCTCCTCTTCACCAGCACGCATCAGCTGCAACTATTTTTAAATTGCTTTTGGTTTGTTCCGTTTGGGGTTTGGGAGGCAAATGGATGAGCTCAAGTGGATATAATCTGTCAGGGCGATGCTCAGCTAATATCTTCTCAGAGGGATTTTTTTTTGCATGATTGGTGGGATAATGTTTGGGATGCGTTCTAAATTCAGTCCTCTGGCCAGGCCCTCTCCTTGTCAGGACACCAGGAATGATGCCTTGGCTGGGCAGAGCAGCAGACGGAGGCTGCGGCCAATTCGTGCCTGATTATTCATTCAGGAGGAAACGGGACGGGCGGTGATGGAGAGCTGGAACATCCTGTCCTTCTTTAGAGAAAAATTCTCCCAGAAAATCTTGTTCCTCACCTCTTCCAAAAGCACAGCCCCTACCACACCAGCACTGAGCACTGCCAGCCTTCGGAGTGAGGGGAAATGGAAGGGAGGGAAAGCGACAGGAAAACATCAATGGCATAAAAAACCCGCAGTGGAGCTGTTTAACATGCTCAGGACTTTCCTCTGGTGCCGTGGCCAACGAGCCACATCTTCTGCCCAACTCTCCTCCAGAATTTCCCAAGGATAAGATGTCCCAACGTCCCCACAAGGACTCGGCAGGAGCCAGCCACGCTCTGCTGCTCTGCGTGTTTGCACTTGCACACGTAAGGCAGGCTCACAGATTTATTCTATTTATCCCATTCCATTTATTAAGGCAGGCTCACAGTATTCATTCCATTTACCTTAAATTTTTATGACTTCTAGAAGCTCCATTTTTCCGTGCCCGGTGTCTGCACAGCAGCTCTGTCATTTTTTCAATGATGCCAAGGGGCTGGATGGCTTTGACTAAATTAAAATAATCCAGCAGCCTTTGCTTTGAAAACTTCCTGTTTCCTCTGCAAGGCTCCAGCTGGGAAAAGGATTCTGTGGGACACATCTCCTGCCTCCTCCCTGTCCAAGTGCCCCTGAGAACCTGGATCCATCAGTCATGTGCCTTTGGCAAGCCAGAGCCCCCCAAGAATCCCTGGTAACAATTCTCCAGGATCCCACCCATCCCAGAGTTTTGCTGGCTCATTCAGAACCATCTCTAAAAGCAGAAAGGCCCAGGATTTTTGGACACCTTCCCACACTCACAAACAACCCAGAAATATGATTGATTGTATCCCAAATGCGCCCAGAGTTTCACACACAAGAAAAAACTTGGAAGCTTGACAGGAAAATGGGCTCTACCTGCAGGAGAAAGCAGGAACGGGAAATTGAAGCATAGATTTTACTTATCATATATTAAATACCAACTTTCTAAGCTATCTGTGGCTAAAAAGAAAGACAATATTTTGCTTACATTAACAGCAAATTAATAGATCTTGTGAAGTGCAAGGGCAGTCACAAAGAATAGCAATGAAAGTCAATTTAAACTCTTGTTTTAAGTCTGCAAATAACTCCTGCCATTGATTGCTCTGAAATGAACACATTTTCTGTCATAGACTTTATTCCTGATTCATTGTACTTCAGACTTTGTACCAGTTGAAGTTTTTTGGTGATTGTTGATTGGGTTTTTTTTCCCCCAGAGGAATAAATCCCATTGGAGCTCAGAGAGTAAAAAGAAAACATACTAATGCTGCATTGTATATAAAATATATAT
This sequence comes from Aleadryas rufinucha, assembly GCA_013397815.1. Lineage (NCBI taxonomy): Eukaryota > Metazoa > Chordata > Aves > Passeriformes > Aleadryas > Aleadryas rufinucha. The sequence continues at coordinate 23,850 of VZTH01007655.1, forward strand.
TTACACAACATAAATCTGAAAGGGAATTAATTTCATCTTTTATTATGAGGTGAATCACCCACCACATTGATTTCTAATCAGCCTGTTTGCGTACCTTTGATTATAAAACCCCCACCATTTTCTGTGAATTTGGTATTAAATCATCACATTGGAAGGTATTATCTTCCTGTTCCTATGACTGAGAGCACAAAGAAAACCAACATTAAAACAAATCTGCCTGAAGTAATTGGTTTACACCAACTCATGGAAAAACAAAAGCTCCCATCAGGAAAACATTCTCCCTGAGAATATTCCCTAAAAAAGTGCCAACTCCACATCCCCACCAGCCATCAGTCACCTCCAAGATGTGATGGCTTCACCTCAGCAGGGCATCAGAGGCAGGAAAAGAAACCCAACACAGTAAAATCATTCATGGTGCCAACATATTTAATTTAAAAAAAAAAAGGAAAAATAAAGATCCTAAAATTCTCAGACAACAAGAAGCAATGTTTATAAATCCAGATGGAAACACTGGAGCACCTTGCAGGAAGCAGTGATTTTTAAAGCCTGCATTTTGGGAAGGGCTGGAGGTTATCCCCATAAGGGAATCTTCTCATGCCAGGACAAGATGAGTGCAGAATTAGAACATGAACATAAGGTAAATAACATAAGAACATAAGATAAATAAACATGAAATTTAAATTAGAACATGAATATAAATAAAAGAAAATCCTATGCAAGGCAAAAGGAAAACCATCGTTGCATCACAGCAAGTTCAAAATCTAATTTACTCATTTTCATACAAACAAAAAAAAACCCCAAAACTAATGTATGAAATGATATTATGATAACAAAAAGCTTCCAAGTGATTTTTAGACTGTCTAAAAGCTTGCAGTGATTATTGATTCCAACAGGAATTAATGGAATCTGCAATTACCAAGCTCTGAAGGCAGAGAAGACCGGGATGAAGGAGGGTTTATCGCCGTGGATTCTGTCACGTGAGGAGATGTGACATAACAAAGATGACGAAATATGATGATAAAAAAGAAACAGAATTTAAACTTTTAGCTAGTATGGGAATAATGTGTCAACCAGGATTATTTTATTTATCCATCCATCTCCTCCTCTGTCCATTTGCTGCTGGGACAGGACAGTCACCCCTTTCCTGACAGGAACAAGGGATGGAGCTGCGGGTGCCCAGTTCATCCACAGTCACAGCTCACTGGGGAGAGCACGAGCTCTGTCCCAGCACATTTATCCCTCATTCTCTCCCTCCAACATCTGTGTTCTTCTGCAGGGAATCCTCCCTTCCCTCTTGCAACCAGGGCACCAAATCCCACAGCCTCGGGTGTGCAGAGCAACGCCACAAGCAGAGGGACAGGATGGATCCCTATGGATGGGATGGCCCTGCTCCCATCCCTGATCCCAAATCCCCCTCTTCTGCTCCCAAATACCCCTCTTCCTGGGCAGCTGACTCCATTCCACCCCTCACAACTCACAAAAAACCGATATTTCATTAAATACAACTTTTTTTGGCAAGACAAAGCCCCCATGGCAATGGCAGGGAGAGCAGGATGGGATAAGGGCGAGTCCCAGGCTTCCCACACCCCAGCCTGCTCTAAACACAGTTATTTCAATTATGAAGTCAGCTGCTAATTTAGGGAGAAAAGCTGTATTTGTACCTCTCATTCTGCACCACTCCAACGGCAAGTGATGTGTGAAGATCATTACTTTCTGCTAATTACCACTCCTAGAAGCACAGACAATTAACTACATCATCTATTATCCCTAATAATTATTATTTACACAGTAAATAAGATGGACACTATAGGTTGGGTTTTTTCCCTGCCTAATTTGTCCTGAGAAAATGCTTACCAAGGGCTTTATAAAAAGTTTTAAAGAATATGTTGTGGGGGATTTTTTGGGTGATGATTGTCTTGCTTATATATAGAAAGATTCTCTGGCCTGCATTGTTTGTTCCCATCCATAATTTATAGCTGCTTACACAGTTGTGTAACACTGGGAACAAAATACAAAAAAAAAATCAGATTAAGATATAAATTTACCCAAAATGAGAATTGTTTTGCCTGGGAAATAAAACCTCCTACAAAGTATACAGACTTTCAGAAATCTGTTCAATTTTCAACCAAATCAACCAAG
>VZTH01007655.1:26453-42875 GCA_013397815.1 Aleadryas rufinucha
CCTTTCCTTTCCTTTCCTTTCCTTTCCTTTCCTTTCCTTTCCTTTCCTTTCCTTTCCTTTCCTTTCCTTTCCTTTCCTTTCCTTCCCTTCCCTTCCCTTCCCTTCCCCTAACACAGAGACCAACACATTTTTACTTTATTTCCTGCAGGAAAAGGGAGGGAATGTGGAAGAGAGGGAATGTGGAAGGGAGAGAATGTGGAAGGGAGGTAATGTGGAAGGGAGGGAATGTTTTGCACTTTCCTGGGACATCTCTTCCTTTGGTTCAAGGTTTGCCATCACGTTGTGCCACACTCTGTGCAAAGGCACCGAATCACAACCAGAACAGCCCTGGAAACTCTTCCTGCAGACCCAGATATTCACCCAGCACAGGCAAAAGGAGCCTTTTCTCCCTCAGCACCCACCAGGCAGCAAATGAAAAGTCTGTGTTAGATCCCCACAACAACAGCTCCAGCTGGGACTTTTCCCCTGGTGCTGAAAATCCCCCAGCCAAACACTGACTGTGGTGTCTTCTTAATCAGGAACATCAAACCCAGCCAGGAAATTAAAAGAAGAAATACCTTTCTAATTAAACCTGAAATTATGAAAGCAAGAGCTGCACAGAAGAGTTCGAATCCGTGGTTTTNAGAATTGTTTTGCCTGGGAAATAAAACCTCCTACAAAGTATACAGACTTTCAGAAATCTGTTCAATTTTCAACCAAATCAACCAAGATTTTCATTTTAAATGGCTCAAATGCACCATTTAGCTGGAGATGCCGACAATATTTTAATGCTCTTCAAAAACCAGAGCACATGCTATTTTCACACATTTCCAGACCAAACCAACGTGCTGAAAGCAGCCAATAAATGACCTCCAGCACTATCCACCAGTTGCTTGATTCCTGCAATGCCCTTCCTGATCTAAATCCACCCTCCTGGTGCCACCCTGGAAACCAGGCACTGATTTTCTGCTAAGCAGATTTTCCTCTGTGTTTCTCCTGATATCCCACCTTCAGTAACTCATTGCACCCCTGAGGCTGCAGGACCCAAACTGCAAAACCTGGAGCAGTTTCACGAGTTCCTACAAATTCCCTTCTTCTTTTTCAGTCAGGGAACAAAATGAGGATCCTTGAATTTCTCTCCCAGTTCCTCCCAGTACATTTTTTTCTGAGCTATTTTCTGGATGGCTTTAACTACACAAGGAGAGGATTTTGGTACTCCAAATGTATTCCCCAGGGACAGTGCAGGAAGGTGATTCCAGCCTGTTGCTCCTCCCTTATCCAAAACCAGTGACACCAACAACAAGCTCATCCAGCACCATTACATGGGCTAAGATAAAAAAATTAATGTTTCTTACTATTTACTAATTTCCTGTGTTATTATGCGAGGATAAAAGCTTCCACAGACCTATCCTTCCATAAAATACCTGTCAAATGGCACTTCTGCTCCTCCTCACCAGCCTTAAAACACAAATTATGAAATCTTAACACGGTACCTGAAGGGAGCATTTGCTTTTGAGCACTGCCTGAGGAAAGCAAGCAGAGATAAACAAACATTCTGAAGGATGGGCACTGCTGAATCATCACCAAAACTCCCTCAAGCCCTTCTATACCAACACTAGCACTGCAAAGCTCCCTGTGGATGGAGCTTGGATACGTGGAGAACACAGGATGCAGAAAAACAGGGGAAACCACACTGTAAATAGGGGAGTACAAGGTGGAGAACTCATGCAAACTCTTCTGCCAATTCAGAATGAGTCCTTTCCTTTCCTTTCCTTTGCAAAGGCACCGAATCACAACCAGAACAGCCCTGGAAACTCTTCCTGTAGACCCAGATATTCACCCAACATAGCCAAAAAGAGCCTTTTCTCCCTCAGCATCCACCAGGCAGCAAATGAAAAGTCTGTGTTAGATCCCCACAACAACAGCTCCAGCTGGGACTTTTCCCCTGGTGCTGAAAATCCCCCAGCCAAACACTGACTGTGGTGTCTTCTTAATCAGGAACATCAAACCCAGCCAGGAAATTAAAAGAAGAAATACCTTTCTAATTAAACCTGAAATTATGAAAGCAAGAGCTGCACAGAAGAGTTCGAATCCGTGGTTTTGGTGTTTGGGGTCTCTGTTTCATCGCTGCTCCCTGATCTCCGAGATCAATGTGCTCCTGCTCCAAGTGCAACCCAAGCATTCCCAAAATGCAAACTTTGCTCTCAGAGTGAGAGTCTTTGCAGCCCCCATCACAGCTCACAGGCAAGAAGGTAAGAAGCCTGAATTTATTTCCATGTGGGATCTGAAACAGGAACACTGGAAAGAAAGGAGTGGTGGGGAACAGCTCCACAAAACAGCAGGAAAGTTGCTCTGAAGATAATGGGATGCAAAACCAGCTCACCCAGCAACTTAATCTTGGAAAGCATGAAAAAGAGCTATATTTAATGGTGCTATTGTTCAGCTGGAATAATTTGTGTTTAATTTCTCAGGGAAATTCACATCTTTTATCCTGAGCACTGATTTTATTCCCTTTTTATATTTTTATCAATGGTTCAATTGCCCCTTAATCAAAAGACAATGCAGGAGGGAATATTTCTCATTCAGCAGAGCATCTTGACTAATTTTATGGTCCCATATGTGATCCCTCTGAACAGAAGTTCACACAAAGAGCAATTTACGGCACACACGTAACTGCAGAGCTAAAAATAGAATATGCAAAACTCGGTCTTGGCGACAGAACCCTCTCAATGCCCTTTGGGCTTCAGCTGATATTCACAATCTGATTAAACACGCTCTAAGAACGAGTGCACGAGTGTGCATTCTGTATTGGCAGGGAGGAGAAGAATTCTGTCTGTTTCATCCTGGAAACAACTCCCTCAGGTGTTTTTTACTGTATTTATTGGGGATGCAAAATGGGCTATGGAATGATACCTTGTATTTATATTGTTTATTGTATTTTAAAGTTCAGCATCAGCTTGTTATAAACTGTGAATAAAATGAAATCCCCTGAGACTGGAGCTGTGCCTCTCGTGGAGTCCATATTGCAAAGCTTTACCTCGTAAGATCTAAGAGATCACCATTAATTTTAAACAGGTAAGTTCAGATCTGCATCCAGAGGATTTCGCCCATTTATCAGTTTCACAGAGAATCAGCCTCTGTGCAAAGCTAAAAAAGCACTGAAATGGTGAAATATTGACTCTTTTTAACAGGAACACAGAACTAATTTCAACAAGGAGCCATGAAACTGCATTAAAAAAAAAAAATCAAAATAATATTGAGACCAATTTAGAACTAGTATTGACCAGAAATTCTTTAATAAACCACAAGAAAAGGACAGAATATCAAACTTAATATTGCAGATGTGGAAAGTCTGATGATTTCCCATTCAGAAACCTAAATTTACTCTGGGATCCAGAGGGGGTGAACTGGTGTGGAAGTTGAGCAGAAAACCTTTGGTGCTGGGTTTGATCTCAAAACGAAGAGCAAAATATAAAACTCTGTAGAAGACTCTGAGAACTGAAACACCAACCCCTGCCTGCCCTGCTGTTCCCTGGGAATGAGGAAAATCCTGCTGACACTGGGAATGTTCTCCCAAAGCCCTCCCAAAGTCAAACTCTTGTCTTAATCCTGTGAATTCAGGATGAGTTTTATTCCCTTTCTCCAGAAGGCAGCACCTCAGCTGACTTAGGCTGTAACAACACTGAAATAACCAAGGTGTATTTTCCCCTCCCCAGCAATCAAAAGTTACATTGATTTGTGAGAGCAGGAATTACCCAGCAACAGCAAACTGTTCTGGTTGATTTCGAAGTGCACAAATGAAATTCAAGGAGCTGCTGCCATCAAATATCCACTCTGAGTTACTACACAGCATTTGTTTTCTGGGACTGGATTTTAAAGGACCACTTTTAAACCAAACATGAAGTACATGCCTGGCTTTATTCTGCAGCTCAGCACAGACCTATAAAAGGGACAATACATATATTCATAAACTAAAAAAAAAAAAAATTCTATTTGTTCAGCAACATTAACATTCAGCTTGACCTTTCAGAGAACAAATCTATTGGAATTGCAGAAATTTTCAGTCTCTTAATTAGCTCTGTACAGCAGAATCCAATGCCACAAGCAAACAGGGTATTTCCATTCTGGCCTCAGAGTGAATAAAACACTTCTGGATGGAACTCACTTGAAACCAGAATGAATAAAGGTCTTTAACCTCACTGATTTAACCAATCCAATTTGTGCTCTCTGAGCATTAATTGAAATTTCTTAGACACACAAAAATCATTTTGCTCATATGAGGGCTCAGTGAAAACCAGTGGTGGTACCACACTTTTGTGTTGCCAAATTTATCTGCACCAAAACTGGGCCACCCCAGTCTGACAGCAGGAGGTTTTTAAATGTCTCATGGTCTTGTACTTACAAGTGAATCCCTGTCCTTGAAAAAAACAATAAAATACACAGTTTTTAGAGCACCTGTTCTTGTTTTGAGGACCTAAACAGCATTTAGGTCATAAATAATGTTGCTTCATAATCAACAACGAGATGTTAAGGAATTAACACTGCTCCAAAAAAAAAAATCACACCTCTGCTAGGCTTCACTTAATTGACCAAAACAAAAAGCACCTACTCACCAGAATTTTCGTGGTGTAAGCACTGTTGATAGCGATTGCATTGACCAGCAGCTCCATGGTTTTGGCAGGGATGGAATCGGGGTCGGGGATCTCCTTGTAGTGGACGTCCCCCACGTAGGCCTGGACCACGGTCATGCGGTTGGTGGTCAGCGTGCCCGTCTTGTCCGAGCAGATGGCCGTGGCGTTGCCCATGGTCTCACAGGCGTCCAGGTGCCGCACCAGGTTGTTATCCCTCATCATTTTCTGAGGGGGAAACCCACCAAAACCCAAATGAGAAACCCTCCAAGGTTGGCTTTGACAGGTTTTTGGTTATACAAAGCAAAGCAGAACACGTTCGGTCTTGCTGGGGAGAACGTGAAGTTCCCCAAAGCAGAGCTTTGGTGGGGGCCAATAACCCCAAATCCTCGAGGTAATTTTGCCTTTGATAAACGAAAAGAGTTGCATCATTTTCCTGCAGCAGGTCTGCATTTTAAGGAATAGCTGGAACAGCAAAGATGAGCTAAAGGAACCAGAGATAACAGCATTTTTTAAAAATATTATCATTACAGCAAACATTTGGGGATTTTTCCTAACACTCCTTGGAATGCCAGGATATTCTCCTGCAGCACACAGATGGACCATACATTTTGGGGGAAAAGGGAAAGAGAAAGGGAAAAGAAAAATGGTGTCAGAGGAAGGACATCAGGAGAATGAGAAAACATTTCAAAAGCAGCTACGAAATTTATAGCAAAACCCCATCTTTGAGACGAGCTCCTTTTTCCTAATAATTAGGATATTTGGCTACATAGAAGCCAAGAGATTCCTTCCTGAACTTCCTAAGTTAATTTGTTTACATGCGAAATGGAAATAAACTTTACACCATCTTCATCTAAGACTCCCAGAATGTTTAAATCATCTGATTAAATTGCTCAAGTAATTCCCAAGTCCAGGATGTTAATCCTCTTTAATTTCCTAATAGAACCATTTACATTGACTTCAAAGAACTGCAACTGCATTTAAGAAAAGCGCATGAAAGCTTCAGTGAAACTCTTAATTTCTTTGAGAAACTCTAATTTCTCTGAGAAGTGTTCCCGAAGACTTCAAATCCTTGTCAAAACTTTGTACTATTGCACAAGAAAATTTGAATACAAAATTACTCTATATCAAAAGACTGGACTATTTTCAGAGTACATTCTGCTCAATAAATTCCTGGCTCCTTGCAAATTAAGTTGGTATTTCTACTGCCTGATATTCCTGCACTGTGCAGTTTTAAGGAGATGTATTGGAAGATGTATTTGCATTTTTGTTGGAAATACTTTCAATATAAATTTACTTTAAAGCAATTTCGTTAACATTTTGAGCACATAATTTTCAGACCGTTTTCCATCACATCTGATAAAACCTCAGGACCAACTCAGTGATAAACTCAAGCAAACAGCATTTTTCTCCCTGGATTACTTTGAATGTCTCTTACCTTTACAGAATAAGCCAGAGAAATAGTGACAGCAAGTGGGAGCCCCTCAGGAACAGCAACCACGAGCACAGTAACACCGATAATGAAGAATTTAACAAAATACTGAACGTAGACAGGAGTGCACTCAGGCAACCACTGCTTCTTGTTGACCACGAAGGTGTCAATGGCAAAATACAGTACCAAGATGATGACAGTGATGGCAGACATCACCAGACCTGGGAGGAGAAAACACCAGTTACCATAAACACCACTGCGAACACGAGCAAATACAAATCTGCCTTGGGATTTGATAGGAAATTATCTCTCTCTCTGTGATATTTTTCACCAGTACCAATAACAGTGATATTGTAAAATGAAGAAAAAACATTGCCATAATATATTTACATTCCAGGGCACAGGGAAGCACAGAATTCCAGGGAATTCATCTTTAAGCACTGTCTTACTGCTGCCTTTAAAACTTCCCAGGCAGTGCAGGAGTTCTGCTGTCACTTGAGCTAAGTTTATTCAATTTAGCACATTACTTTGCCTGGTACAACATTTATCTGTCCTTTTAACCCCCACCTTTTACAGATTACTTGTCTATCCATATCTAAACACCTTTCTTTTAAATAAGCTTATCTTTAGAGGCTTGGGCAAAGGAGTTTCCCATAGTTTATGTTGCTGTATAAAATAGTCTAGAAAAGCCCTACAGATGTGTCTGGGTGAATACAAAGAGGCAATAATGCAGAATTATCCACAGGACAGTTTTTCACTGTGTTTCTCTAAAATGTGACAGATATTTGTGTTTCCAAGGTGTCCCTTTTCAAGGGAACATCTGCAGAGCGTGTATTTTCATGAGCAGAGGTTCAAAAGAGACAGAGACAGCAATAAATATTTCACAGAGTTCACAAAATACCCCAAGGATTCCATCCACTCCCCCAGTGGCACGGACTGCTGGGATCACACTCCTGCTCCACACTTTTGTCCCTGGGTTTGAGTAGACAAAATTTCCACTAGAGCCTCAACTTTGCCTTGCTCTGACCACCCCTGTTTGGCAGGTTTGTGTGAAGCAGCTAAGTCTGCATTTCAGAATAAATTAATTTCTCCCTAATGAGATCACAGGGTAGAAGGAGAATGCTGAGAATCTCATGTCTTGACTGCAGTTTTTAAAAAAAAAAAATTAGTAAAGCTGAGGATGCTAAGGTTGACAGGAAACAGATGAGTCAGGGAGATCACTCTGTGCCAGAGGATACAGGAAAATCCATTAAAATATTGTACAGGCAAATACTCCTGACAAGGCAAGACATCCCCACAGATTGCTCAGTGCCAAAGAAAAACCAAACGAGGCAATGATTAATTACTTTAATTCACGTTCCTTGCCACATTCTGGTTAGAAATCCCTACACAATTACTTTAAGAGTGATGTTCACGTGCCTGCTGAAACACCAAAGCAGAAGTCAAACTAGTGGAGAAAGGTATTTTATCTAAGGAATTAATGACTGGGGAAACAAAGGGGAGAAGCTGGAGGAATAGGAATTGGGGCAAAGCATTAAATTGGATGTCAGGGATGATAACCCTGGATTTGGTCACACTCTGTTCAGGCAAGAATTGGCTTCATGGGGTTATGTGACCAGCTCCTGTAATGAACCTAAAAAGGGATGGGAAGGGCAAAGTTCAGACTGGGGAAGAAGGCTAAGGGAGTTAGAAGAGAGGTAAAGGGATCCTGTAGGGCCTCAACCAAGGAGCTGAGACCAAAATCTCTTTAAGACCACGAGAAAAACAAACCCAAGGAACTTCAGGCCATTATGGAAGATTTCCACTCTCTCCCGCCACGTTGGAGAAGGGCTGCTCCAACAGCAGGGGCCAGATGGTTCTGGGCACAGGAGTCAAAGGATGTGTTGTGCTTGGGGAAAAGGCAGGAACAGGGATATTTGGGGGGAACAGAATGATTTCAGAATCCATGAGAGGGAAATACTGTGTGAGTGATATTTTGAGATGATATCAGAGATTCTGAAACTGTGTACTCACAAGTTCTGAGGGGAGAGGAAATTAAACACGTAATTACTGCACTCGGGAATATTAACGATGAGAAAAGCTGCATTTCATTTTGATTCAAATATTCATTACAATCCAAGTTGCCCAAAGCTTCTTGACAGTCAAAGCTGATTTTTAGGAGAATAAAGATCTTCAGTACCACATACTCTCCTTAGAACAGCTTTGTGATGACCCATTTATAACTATTGCAGGAGAAAAGGGCCTGTCCCTTTCCAGAACCATTTGCTCTGCAGCTCTTTGCCTGCTGTGACCCAGAGGGGTTTGGTGCCACCCAGCCATACCTGCTTTGCCAATCTGCACTGCCAGCTTGGTCAGCTTTCCCTGAAGAACGGATTTTTCCTTCTTGTGCATGTTGGATTTCTTCTTGTCCTTGTCGTCTCCCTCTCCCCCTTCCGCGCTCTTCAGCGGCTGCATCTCCATGGCAGCAGCCCCGTCCTGCTGCTTGGCTGACAATGCAGAACAAAACTGTTACTCCAGAGCTCCATTCCTTCCTTTTCTCCTGGTGTTCATCCAGCCAGCATCGTGGGGGCTGGCTGGGACCATCCCTGCCAGGGACACCCTTGGCTCCCGTGCCGGGCAGGTGCCCTGGAGCCCCAGTGGGGCTCTGCAGGACACAGCTGGGCCAGCACATCCCTGTGCTCTCAGGACACGTGGGGATATGGGCTGGAAAGCCATTGCTTGGGGTTCTCCCTCGTTTCTGCCCCCACCCACGACACTCTGGGCCATACACATATATGCCACTGAATGTCTTGCACATGTCTGGCAAGCGACAGCATCAGCGCTGCAGGATTCCCTGGAACGGCAGAGCTCAGGTGCTTTCACAGATCCACACTTCTCCGAATTTCGGGATGTCTCCTAGAACACAGTGCCCCCTTACAATCATATTTCCCATGCAAATGTTTTGAAGGGAATGTGGCTCCTCTGGGCTGCAGGAGCACCTCAGTGAGAGGGGACCACACTCTGCCATCCGCTGTTCCAGAAAATCCCTGAGTTATAAAGTTTCCTCAGCATTCAGCGATCAAGTAACTCAGCCATGGGGGCTGGTGGTGGTGGCACCACCATCCCCCCACAAACACCACGCACAATTTCAGGGCTGATCCCTCCTTTCCTGACAGAATGCCGACAGAAGGAAACTTTATTTTCCCGTGTTTCTGAAAGGCAGTGACATTGCAGTGGATATATGTGCATGTGTCTGCTTTGTACTGAGCACAGGAAATAAAACAGGATGAGATGAAACAGCTTGGCTTTCGTGGAGAGATTGTACAAGGCCGTGCTTGTTTGACCTGGAAATCTACTTTATCTACCTAACCTCAATGCTTATTATTTAACAGCATTTTATTTGGTACTTTTGTACCATTAACCACTGAGTTTCTCTATCCAGTTTCTGAGCCATCAGGTTTGCAATGTTTGATATTATCTGAGAAGAGAAGATTATTGTTTAATTTGGTATAACCCAAAGAAGTCTTTGTGTCTTATAATAAAAAGGGAGCCATGACTTTGCTTCAGAGAAAGCAAAATATCAATTCAAATTTCTTCCTGACATTGTATATTAAATAAGAAACTCCTAAGACTCTAAATCTTCCTGTTGCTTATCCTTGTAAAAGGCTTTTACACTGCTAAACAACACCTTGGCTTTAAGGTTTCCTTTTGTTACTGCTTTACCTTCTTTCCTGCAAATGAAAATATGTCCAGACAACACCATCAGACACCAGAGATGACGAGACATAAAAAATTGGGTTGGAAAATCACTAACAATACGTAGGATGCAAAACTTGCACGGGAAGAATTAATTCTAATGAGCTTTGTGAGACGAAAGCAACATCAATAAACGGTTTATTTAAAACATTCCTCTCCTAAACATCTGCAACTCGTGGGAGTTACAATCTCTTGGGTCGGTTTTTGGTTGGGGTTGGTTGTTTGGGGTTGTTTTGGGCATTCTGCATGGGCAATAAGGGCCAGTTCCACACACAGCACAAATCACAGGTTCTCGTTGTACTTTGGGACGGGATCGAGCTACATGCTAACAACACAATCCACAACCTCCTGAATAGGAAAGAAGATTACCTTTGTTCTGGCTGTTCTCCATATTCCCATCCTGCATCTTGCCTAAATGATGAAAAATTCCAACAGACAACAGACAGTAAACAACCTTCAGCCGAGACAGAACACGAAAATGGGAGTTCAAATCAACGGGACACAACATGAGCACACCACAGGGAGCTGGGCACCACCCCCTGCCCTCCCAGGAGTGCCCAACCCGGCTGGGCACATCCAGGGAATTCCAGGCAAGGCCAGGGCTGGAACACGTCAAATGCTAAATATCAGCACGTGGTTTTGAGGGATTTGCATGAATTCAGAGGGTGAAACTAATAAAGTGGGTCCGGTGGAAAGCTGAACTGGAATAACATCCCTGAGCTGATGTTTCAGAGGGCTGGGACTTAAAAACTCTGTATGGAGTACGACTTTCTTAATGTGTTCCAGAATTAAATTAATCATGTTATTAAATTGAGAAAAAAATAGAAACAATAGCGTTAATAAATCTAAATAAATAAATTAAAATGTAAATCAGATTGGATTTTTAAATTACATCTTCCTCACTTGGTTGTACTAATTAGCAAATTTCTTCTGGAAATACAAGTGCCAGGTGACCTAAATTCAGATTTATCCTAAAGATAGATTTACCAAGTGCCTCTTTAATTTCCAGCTTGACATTTTATCTACACACAGTTTTACCACACCAAAGCCTTTATTCCTTTGTGCCTTTTTTAACTGGAAACGTCATTTAAAAGTGTGTGTGACATAAAAATGGCAAAATGTACAAATCACATACAAAACTTTGGTATTCAGAATAACAACTAAACATTTTCAAATGTATTCAAATTTTCTTGGTGGGATCCCTTAAGAAACTCTCACAGTGATATATGAATTTGTGGAAAACACTATCATTTCAGAATGGATGGCAGTGTCTTTTGGTAGTTATGTAAAATGCACAACAAAAAATAATGCCAAGGAAAATTAAGTTAAAACACCATTCCAGGATTGTTGACACATTCTAATAAGAAATGTATCATCAGAACTTATTAAAAAATGTGCCAGCAGGTACATCTTGTTCTTCTGACTGCTATGTGGATTAATTTTTTTCACTCTGCTGTGAATAAATAATGACAAAATGGAAAAGCTAAGGTGCATCTCTTGCGTGTTGGTCTTTGCACTAAGTGGGAGAGCACTAAAAACCTCCCTCAAAAGAGAGCAAAAGTGACCAAATCTGTCTTGTATTTGTCAAAAATAGGCCCCAGTGTCACACTGGGAAACTCCAAAGCCCAGAGGCAGAGCCAGGGAAAGGACATCTCGTGACCTAAAATCACCCCAGAGCTCAGGTGAATTACTGCAATAAACCACTGGCCATCAGCTGCTTGTCTCCATTTCTAATTCTATTCCCACCCTGGCAATAAAAGGACTTTTAAAAAATCATTCTCCACCTTCCAGAGCTTTACACTTTGCAGGAGAGATGAATCCATGAAGCTGAGCGAAACCCAAGCTCATTTTCACGGTGAAATTCCCTATAAAACCTTTGCCTGTGGGGCACAGAGGGACTCAGCACCTGCCTGGTGGCTGTTTTCCTTAGAAGGGCTTTTAATAAAGTTACTGGAAGACATAAAATGTCTCTGGAGATTCGGATTTCTGGCTGGAGCATGAAGCCTTCCCCAAGAACTGGAAGGCATTAATTTCGAGCAGGCAGTCTGCTCCATTTCCTGCTCCAGAGATCCTTCAGCAGAGTGCAATTCCAAACCTTGGAGTGGCAAAAACTGAAGAATCTTCAACTTTCAAAAAGATAAAAATCACCACCAAAACCCAAACATGACTGTCACAACTGGCAAACTCATCTCAGAGATTTCTTTGTAAATCAAAATATGTAATTTTAGGACATATATTTGCTATTTAATAGCATCATTATCATAATAAATTACACTGACAATTGACTGGCTACCTGAAAATACCAGTACACAAAATAAACAATCATTAACAACCAGCTAAATTTAGGTATTTAAAAAATACATTTTTAATATACTTAATTTACTGCATTCAGGTTATTGAGGGGGGTGGAAGTTATCACAGGTAGTTAGAGTTCAGTTATTTAGACAGAATAACAAAGAAAAGGTAATTTGGGTAATTAAGATAAAGAAAAGGATGCTGTAAACTATTTACATCCTCCTGTGCCAAATAATTTTAAAGCTGCTCTTTGCTATTAAAATATGAACAGGGAAATTAAGACAGAAAGAAAGGTGATAGAATCACCACTGCTGAGAGATCCTTCCTCCTTCCAGCTACAAACATTCCCCATCCTTCTGCCCTCAGTGCATGGCTTAGAATCATTAACAGGATGAGTGTTTATTCATATTCTGATAGCATAATGTGAAATAGTTCTTCAAAAATGTAATTTCTTTTACATAATTCTGAAAATATTTTCTTCTTTTCTGTTTGGGTTAACAAATAAACTGAATGTTGTTTGGGCTGGAGGAATCCACCTGAGTTTTTATTCCCTTTTCTAAGCAAGGATGAAAAGTCAGAAGGTTTAGAATAGCATTTCTAACAACACCTGGATTCTGCAGCTGCTTTGGGAGTGCTGAATTTAAATATAAAATGTTTTGCACCTGCCCTTGCCTCACTACAACTCCTGTATTTTGGAAAGGACTCGTGGCACCTCTACTGACTAAATTCTTACTCTAAAAGTCATGGACTTCACCAAATAAAATTCCCAAGAAAACCCTCCCCTTTACCTGCCCCAGCCCCTGAGGAAGAGCCAAAGACACAGAATAACAAAGTCCTGTCACTATTTTGGAAATTATTTCCCTCATTTGGAAATTATTTCTAGATTGGAAGAACTGCCTGGAATCAACCAAAGAAACTGATGGAGTTGTGTTCCCAGGTGCTGAGATGGAACCTCTGCATTAAACAGGAATTTTTAGATAATTCTTCTATGCATCCAATCAATAACTTCACTTACAAAACAGAAATATATCAAAACAGAAATTTAAAAATGAATTGAAAATAACAAAATTATTTTTAAAAATCCGTTCAAACTGCAAATGGCTTTGCAGGAACTGAAGTAGTTCAGTACCTACACTGGGATTAGCTGTAGATGTAAAATATTTCAGCACAGACATTTCTCTGAGTCTGGTAAGGCATTTCTACACCTTTTCTATATTTCCTGAATACACATTTAAGTAGCAAATTCTCTGGGTTACAAATGCCAAAAATACCCCAACAACCCACCCTGGAAGTCCTGGTTTAGGAAGGTGGCAGTGCTCTACTGGAAGGAAATCAAATTTGGGGTAATTTGCTCTACTAGAAGGAAATCAAATTTGGGGTAAACAAGCTGTAAACAGTGATTGCTGCTTCCCTGATTTTCATTTTTTAAAATTACCTTTACTAAATATAATACTTTGAAATGAGATTAATTTCCCTGAATTACTCCCTTTCTGCAAAATCTGCTCTGTTTATGACCTTAACTTGCAACCTTTCAAAAACTGAACTTATTGTCCATAGTTCTAACAATGAGACCAGCAACAATTCTGTATTTTGACCTCAGCTCCTAAACCCCAACAGAATTTGTAAGAGTTCCTTTGATACAGCACATAATACACAGGCTGGGTCACAAAGGAAATGAATTTATCACTACAGGTTGACTGGCTGAAAACAAATTCTTTCTTTTGTGTCAATTGTGTATTGACAATTAAGAATAAAAATATTTTATCTGAAATGTTAATGGGTTGATTTTCAAGCAGCAACGTTTCCTGAGCTTGCTACTTATTCAAGTATATAATCTATTTTTTTTTCTTATTTTAAGATATTTTCTATACAAGGGTATCAGACTTTAGGTAAAATACTTGTTTCCAGTCACACCTCAGGAAGAATTTTCAGACTTTTAAAAAATATTCATTTCATCCAGACCAAAGGAATATGCAGATGAATTTGGGCTCCTTACTTATCCTCTCCTTCCTTTCTCCCCTGCAAACCATATCCACATTTTCAATGCTCTCTAACTCATCAGCAGTGCTTAACTGAGAAATCACCAGAAATCTGGCATTGGCCATTTCCCAGATCATTCCAAAGCACTCAGATCTGAGCCTGCCTGAGTTCTCCTCCGAGCACAATGCCAGAGCAGTTGGATTGTGGAAATTCTCCTGTCCATGCTGATCAAAGACCAGCAGAATTATTGAACTGCCCCATCTCAGAGGAGCTAAAACCAAAAACATCCCCAACAGCACAGAAAATTCACTCTGCGCTGCAAAGCCCTGAGTTTGTATCTCTCAGCTCCAGGATAAGCATGGACAGTAAATGTTGTTCCTGACTGGGGAGAGGATGATGGAAAATCACATCCCTAATTCAGACACTGATCTAATATCCCCTGGAACTCAATTTCCTCATTAAGCCCAGCATTAAGGCCAAACACAACCAGGATTTACCAGGCAGCCCCAGCTTCGAGCAGAGCCCAGGCTGGAGCAGCACAGGGCTCGTTCTGCACCTGCTGAGCACCAGCAAGGAGGGGCTGAACTCTGCCCTGCAGCTGGCAGGGATGAGCAGGAATGCTGGGGATCCAGTGGGGCTGAGGGGAGTTCGTTTGTTTTACACCCAACAAAGTGGAATCATCACAGAACCATCACAGAATGGTTTGAGTTGGAACAAACCTTAAACATCCAGTGCCACCCCCTGCCATGGGCAGGGACACCTTCCACCCTCCCAGGCTGCTCCAAGCCCTGTCCAACCTGGCCTTGGACACTCCCAGGGATGGGGCAGCCACAGCTTCTCTGTGCCAGGACCTCAGCACCCTCACAGTAATAGAGAATAAACACTCATACTTCATTTCCTCATTCTTGGTCCCTAAGGAATCTGGAACCAGGATGATGGAGGCTCCTGCCATGCAAGGAGATGTAGGGATTGTAAATCCTAGTGGTCCAGAATGGGTTTTACATCTGGTTATATGTTTCTTTTAAATGATTTGAAAATAGGTTCAAAGATTTCCTGTGTCACTGCTTTAAATAAGATACTACAGCAGTAAATCCTGGTTCTTATTTAGCACTTGGTATTGCTGTCAGAAACTCTCCTTTCACATGTGAAATGCAACAACTGCTGACCTGCACGGAAAAAAAACTTCTATCCCCAACATGATGAAAAGTAAAATTACTTTCCTCAGTATTTTTGGCACTGCACAAGAGGGAAAGGTTCTTCTGGAAAATAAAAACTCGTGTATCTGATTAGCAGCAAAATACAGCTGATGCCTACACTAATATTGACCCATTCAATTCAATTTAACACTGGGATTTGACTGTTAGGAGAGAGACTGAAATATCTGTGTGCTAACAAGCGGGGTCAGGAGTCTGCACTGGCACACAGAACTGGCTGCAGGAATGGTTAATTCGGGTTTAGTTAACACGGGCAGGCTCAGGAGAGCATCACTGAGGGCTCACACAAATATCCACAAAACTTCTCATCCCCTCTGAAACAGATGCTGAAAGCAGCAAGAGCTGTCCCTAAGAGTGTTGTTGAAATGGAGCCAGATCCTGATCCCAGCCCTTTCTCAGAAGCACGTGGAGATTGTGTGAGGAATTATGAGAGTGAAAAAGAGGAGGAGCAGACAGAATCCCTTTCTCGTGGTGCTCCTCTTCAGAGCTAGGCTGAAAAACGAGGCTTTACAACAAAACTTCAGGTGAATCTACCCACAAGTTTTGAAACTGGCCTGACCTAACTGCTCCTTTCAGCTGCAGTTTTACTGGCAGAGAGATCAGGATTCCCAATTCTGCCTCTGCCAGGCTGGATTCCGTGCGGATAAAGCTGCAGCATCCCTGTGGCCTCCCTTCCAAGCTCCTGCAGAGCGTGTGGAGTAGGATCTCTCAGAGTGCAGGCACACACACACACACACACACACAAAACCTGTGCAGGTCAGGGAGGGGAGAGGGAATTTGACACAGTCAGGAGAGAAATCCATCAAATCCGACAAGCCGGGGGTTGTGACGTACCATTGACTAAGCTGGCATTTGCATTATCAGTGGCATTTGCACCTGCTGCACCATCTGTGGCTGGAGGAGGGTGGGAGGAGGGATGGGAAGAATCTACTGAGCAATAATGGATAAAAAAACAAAACAAAACAAACAAAAAGAAACACAAAAACAAAACAACAAATAATAAATAAATAATAACAACAACGCGAACGAAAGCGTGAACGAAAGTGACGGAGCCAAAAGCGCTCGTGGCTTTGATTGCTCCCAAAACCAAAGAGTTTCAAATGGATTAACAGAAATTTCCAAAGCAACGTGGCATTGGGAAGGTGTCACAAAAGTCTAA
>VZTH01007658.1:0-68806 GCA_013397815.1 Aleadryas rufinucha
TTGATTTTAAGACCAAGAAAAGCCATCAATAGGAGTGGGAACCCTTCAGAAGCTGAAGAAAAGAGCATTCTGAACAATTCATGCAGGACACCAGCCACGTGCACTGGTAAGCAGGCCTAGCTCCTTAGTGAAGCAGATGGTTGGAGCAGTGCTCTCCTAGAAACTTGTCCAGCAAAAAGAAAGACAGGTGAAGAGTTGGTAACCTTACTTTTCCCACTTGCTCCATGTAGTTGGCCCAATCACTATCTGGATTTCTTATCCTATCTGAGAACAGAAAAGGGTGATGATGTTTAGACAGCGTGGTTTTACTTGCTGTAACTTCCCCGTAACTTGCACCTGTAACTTCCCCACTTATGCATAAGAGGGGCTAGAGGCTCTCTAACTTGGCATGGTTAAAATGCAAAGAAACAACAACCAGAAACATTAGGGCTCTTGCTGCATTGCACAGCTGACCACAGTGAACATCATGTGTTAGGCAGGAGTATAATATTTAATAAACCTCATAAATAGGAAACTCTGACTTGAAAATACAGCAGGAGCAAGAAACATTATACCTATGCAATATAAGACAACTAACATTTCCTAGGAGCCAGACCTTTTGCATTTACTGAAGTGTTCTCAGGCTAAATTGTTATGTACCTTTTGTATCGAAAAAAGGAAACAAAACATTGCTTAGAATAGGTTTGTTGTATTTATGTTAATGAAAGATCAGATCTGGATTCCTGAGTGTCTAGTGACTGCTTCTGGGACAGGGAAACACGAGAAGAGCAGTCATGTTATGAAACAAACTCTCCTCTTACCTCAAAGGCACTTTCCTCTCTTCCCCTGACCTATCCTCATCTGTTCCCTGCTTCTATTTACAGAACTCCATTAACGTTACACACTCTAATTTGATCACAAGTTTTTGGGTTCCATACAGAAACTCCCTGGCCGATTTCCATGGCCTCTACACCATGGAAGGGCAGACTGAAAGATAAAAATGGTCCCTTCTCACTTCATGCAACTGATGAAAGCCTATGTTATAGACCTTTTTACCTTTTAAACTCTGTAATGTTTTTGAGATCACAGATACAAGTAACATCCTTTTTCTCTCTCCTGTTTGAAGGGAAAGCAAAGATAGATAAAGCCCTACTGATACCCCTGTCTGGCTTTCCTCTTCTCAGCAGGATAGCAGCTATTATGCCTGTTAAAGCTGAATATAAACACAAGGAAAATGAAGTTACAGAACCTCTAGACCCCACAAGATAACTCTAGTCATCTAAAAGATGTTTAGCCTAAGGTAAGCATTCTCTATAGTCAAGGGAGAGAAAAAGAGAGCAATGTCTACAGGACAGTTCATCCCCAAGTTATGATGGAGGACAAATGGAAAGAAATTCCTGAGGTGATATTGCTCTCCTTCCTGACTAAAGGAGGAAACTTGTTACTGTTTCAAGGACTAGGGGCAGAGAAGACTAATCTCACCTTTTGCCCTCGCTACAACAAAGTTTAGAAAACAGTCTGTCATCACAGAAACTTGAATCATGGCTTTCAGCATTGTTTAAGTTATGTCTGTCCCTATCCCGGGCAAGAGCCAGCCTTGTAACCTTCCTTCTACTGCACTGTCACGTTAGGCTCTAATGAGAGAGCACAATGAAACAGCCTATTCTCACCTCAGAACATCAAATAGTGGGGTTTGATTTTGTGAGAAGATGTGGCAGATGGTATTTTCATCATGACTTCTATCATATAACTTCTCAAGCAACATGAATATTGCTTGGAAAAATGGCATCAGCAGGAATCATGGATTACATCTTGTCCTAAGGGTATGAAATATATGAGAACTGATCAGAAATCACAAATTATTTCATCACTCTGCCTACACAACACAGATGAGCGCTGCAAAAGGGATTATTCTTCTCAAAATATCTGATTTTCACTCCTTGGAAAGGCAATTTTTACAAGCTGGAAAAAATCCACAGTCTTTGGAAAGGTGGGGCAATTTCACAGAGCAATCTCACTTTGCAATTAGGCAATGTTGTTCAGCTTCTTATTAGTCTGCTTAGCTGGTTTAATGGTTTCATAAAATAGTTCATTCCTCTATCACTTGCTCTCTTTTTTTCTCTTTTTTTTTCACTTTTTTGGGGGGGCGATCACAGATACAAGTAAAAAGTAAAGAAATACACTGTTTCTAACTAATTCTTATGCCTTAATCTCAGTATTCACTGAAGAGTCACACATTCACCTGTAAATAGTGTCAAGGCTCTAGAAAATCATTATTGTTTTGACAAGATTAATAGGGAATGACTGACCGCCATTTCTCCCAGAGCAAGAGGATACAGACACTCAAAACAAGAATTGCACATCAGTTTCAAATCAGATTCTCACCCAAATTACTTGTGGAGCTTACTGCCACAGGATATTGATAGGATGGTAGAGTAAGGACAGATAAAAAGGCACTGAACAAAATTATGAAGGACAGCTGCATTAGAGGCAATAGCAAAGATTAACTTCTGGCCATGGGCTGCTGTCTGACTGAAGCTCAGAAGGTGTCCCTGGGTAAGAATCTCATCTTATGTTCCCCAATTTTAGATACTGCTACTAGTCACTTGCAGCTGGGAGGCTGGCCAACCTCTAATTCAAAAATATTCACATGAAAACCCCTGCTTTATTGCTTGTAAGCCTTTCTTTCTGCCACTAGAACATAGTGCTTGCACCTGGAAACATTTGGAAGCTTTGCCATGACCTCACTCACCTTTCTGCCTCTGGGATTCAATTTCATGACTGCTGCATTTTTTTTTTTACCTAAATTTTTGATCTGACACTATGGAAAATGAACTGTGATTACCCAGAGTGCAAGCCTCTATTCCCTGACCAATTCATATGATCCAACATGGGAATTGAAAATAGTTGTCACTGGAGCTAACCAAAGAGTTTTGAAACAAAACACTGGAATCTGTTGGAAAATGATGGTTCATGAAAACAAAAGACTGATCAGCACATGATGTGCTCTTCCAAGTAAAATTAACCAGGGAAGAAGGCAGAACAGTACTTGCAACCCTGAATGAAGCATGTCTATTTTTCATTTCAGTGCAGTTTTTCTTTTGCAGCCCTCTCTTCAAGGGCGGGAAATTATTACAGTGAAATTCAAAACCTTATGAAATGAGCCAGATTATAAATTTCTTTGCAAACTAATTTCAACCAGCTTGCTTAGTCAAAGGCTTTTTCTATCTTCTGGAAATCCACTGACTGAACTGAAATGTACTTACTGTGAAACAGAATCAACTAAACGACATAAAAAGACAATTTTACATGAAGTTGAAGGAAGCTAATTTTGGTTTGAGATGCTAGTCTGTGTTGAACACAGCATACAGAGTTAAGACAGAGCATGAAGCTCTGACAACAGGTAGTAGTGCTGGGATCTGCACTGATTTTTTTCAATATTTCCTCTTTCTTTTCTCCTTTTAACCCTGCATCATTACTTCCTGCTGTTTTCCTTAAAAGATGGTGTTTCTTAACATCAAGTTTCATCCACAGTATCCACAGAGCACAGCAAAATTCTTCAATTCTTTGGTTCTGCTGCACTAGCTGTTTCAAGTTTACTTTCAGTGGTAAACATGCCACAATGGGGAACATCACCATATATCAAGTAGCTGTAATCAGGCAGATCGGGTACCAGTAATTTTCCTAATAGAGATCCAGTGTCAGAGATCAAGCACGAAGGCTCAGATGTCTGCACTGCCACCGTCCAGAATCAAGTGTCAGGGATCAGGACTGTAACCGCCAGGAATGAAGGGTCACGTGTGGCAGAGCAGGGAGCAGATCCCACCCCAGACCTCAGTGGGGAGGCTGTGTCTCCACAGCTTCACCACTGGGCGTCGAGCACTAACACAGCAAAGGCAAAGGAGGCTAAATGTTTGTCCTCCTAGGGGAAACCAATGCTTCTTTGCCAAACATTGATTTGTTCACGCAGGTATGTCTCTGGGCAGGCAGCACCTGCAATTCCGTGTGTGCAGTTAATCTTTCCAGACATTACAGTCATGCCTTTGGCTTGCTGCTCAATATATAAATACTTGTATGTTTTCTTAAGGAATATACCCTGAATGCATGTAATGACAAGGGAACATCCCAAACTTGCATGGCAGTGCTCCTGAAGGGAGCTGAAGAGGCATGATTTCTTGAAAAGGCCCAGTTTGAATCTCAAGCACCTGTCAGTGCCTTCTATTCCTCTTGAACATATTATCAGTATGCCCAGTGCTTTAAGACTTAGCCAAAACTATAGTAGAACATGAAGTAAAGAAAGAATAGAAAGGGAAAAAACCTAGGATTTTTTTAATAGTAAAAAAAAATGAAATATTTTCTCTCATTTGTATCTTGTTTCAGGTTCAGATTTTTGAGATCAAGGGAAAATAACAGGGACCTAAAGTCAGTCAGTACTTATCTGCTGTGAATCCCCCTAAGAAAGTTGTGTAATACCTTTCTGATTTGGTTTCTCCTTTTTTTCAAAGAGGGATAATAATACAGAAATATCATTCAGAGGAGGTTTGAGATTGGAAGGAAGCATCGGGCCATGAGAATGCAAAGACTGTTACTCTGAAAGCTCTCCACAGGAGCAACTTTAAGTGTCATGGACATAATCACATCTGGAGTGGAGTGGATATGCATCACACTAACAGACAGAACAATTATGCCTCTTTTGAGTAACGACAGTTAAAGTAAGCAACCTATTTTAACCTTTCCACTTTCTGAAGAAGTGGTCATATGATTGCTTATTGCTATGGACACAAAGTCATGAGTAACAGCCAGAGACGTGATTCTTTGAAATCTCAAGACATGATTCTAACTTGAATATCGAGGACCAGTCAGCCATCTGCACCTCTCAAACACATTATCACTGTGCTCACGCTGCTGTTCAGAAGCATTTTGTGCAAATCTGTTGAATCTTGTAACCTGGGTGTTTGGACCTGACAGAACACCCAGCAGCAGCATGCTCCCTGCCTCACACTAACTCTATGCACAGCAACCCTTAGGCTCTCAAAGAATGAAGAAACATTCAAAGAATCATTGACTTAATCCATGTGCTAATACTGAGTATGTGAAGGTTAAGTAGGGAGATCCTGGTAGGCTCTAAATCCACACCATTTCAGTGCACTAACACGTTCACCCACTTGAACAGACTAATCCAAAGCAAGGAAAAATTTCACCAGGCAAGGGCACTGAGGGAGCATTACACGCAACAAAAAACGTACATGAACTCTGAATACCCTACTCCACTGTGAGGTACAATAACTTACATGTCCCAAATAGAGACTTAGATATGAATATGAATATGAATATGCTTTAATATAAATAGACAATGCAATTTGTTTCTTGGGGTTTCAGGATTCATTAGAAATTGCAGAGACAGAGTTAAACCTGACAGCAAAGTAAAAGTTTCAGATGCTTCATTAGTGCTGCATTTCCTCTCATGGCACTCTAAATTAGTCTGCTCAAGCTCAGGACAGACTTTGAGTACAATTGTTTTAAAATTTAGTTTGTTTTTTTAAATACTTAACAGAAGAATCTAAGGCAACAACATACAAAGAAGAAAGACAGGTAGAATGAAAAAAAAAAAAGAAATTCATCTGTTCCCTCTTTCCTCTCTCCCCACCTTGCCTCCCCAAACTAGGAGTAAATATAATTGTCATTTGAAACATGAAATTCTGCAAATGCCTTTAAATTGCAAAGAGCTTCAGTGGCTTGCATCCCAGCTTTCCTTCATCCAAGGTGAGAGAGATACAAGTTTCTAAGGAAGGCATCAGAAGTTCTGTTTACAGTGATATCGTTCACTCCTTATCTAGACAATGATCATCTGGAAGCAAAAATCTTGTTTCTGCCCTGCTTCATCTTGAGCTGCAAATAAGGTTGGTGGATGCAAGCAGCTTTACCTTTCTTCTTAAGCTAATACACAAAGCCTCAGATCTGTAGATTTTAGGATAGGATGGGCACCTTATAATAGTGTATTCTAACTAGTTTGCATTAGTTCCTAAAGATTATCTTGTGGTTCTCAAGAACCACTCAGAAAGCAATTCATTGTCAAGATGCCTACCACTGCTGAACCAAAAAAGAAACACCATTGTCCTCAGGAAGCACTTCTGGAAAGTACTGGCACAAGTAGGTTCATGGAGAATATCCAAAACTATGGTTTGAAGCTATGACACATTTTGATAGTGCTCGGTATTAAGTCCTTGGCACATGAGCCATCTGTAAATCCCACCTATTATTAGCAGGGATAAAGAAATATGACTGGAGCCATTTAAGGAGCAGAAATAATAGGGGAGAGGCGGACTCATTATAGTTAACATTCATATCACTGAACATCACAATTAGAAAGTCTCACAAGCCCACAGGACTCATCATCATCTACAGGTACTTCAGTTCCCAGTTAGCTTTGATGTAAATGATTTATAAGCCAGAAGAGCAGAGCCAGCTACAGCCATTGCACCACTACATTTCATGTCATAGGTCTGAACCTTTGTCACTACAACACCTGCTGTTCTGCTGACAACTACAGTCTTCTAACTTTTCAAGCTGCTCTGACACCATCAGCATCTCTTCAGAGGTCCATGGTCTCTCGGAAAGGCATGCAACCTGATGTCTGTGTTCCACTGCCCAGAGATTACAAGTGAAACCTTACAGAGAGAGAGCAGCACATGCCTGCCACAGCAGAACCATCCATGGTTACGTCTATCACCAGTTCTTCACCTCAGCTCCAGTCTGAGCCTGCCTTTTTTGCAGGCCTGGAAAATCAGATGAATGGACTATTTTTATAAACGTTTACTCCACAGCCATGAGAAATACGCATTCAAAATTCTAGGCATTTACAGGGTTCACAAGGAGCAGGCTACAGGGAGGTTCCCAGGAAGCTAACTGGCACCTTGCCAGCATGACACCCAACCTCCCTCTCCATCGGATTTGAATATTCCCATTTACAAGCACAGTTGGCCTCTTGCAGCCCAGAGTAGGGAATGCAGAAATGTGGTCGGGGAAACACACCCTTTTCTTTTACAATGACAACAGGATCTTTCACTGTCAGTCACTGGGGGTGTGGCAAAGGTACAGAAAACCTCTGTAAAGGAAATACAACAGCACCCAACTGATCCGTTTGGGGAGGATTTAGAGAAGAGCCAGCCCAAGCACAATTTGTAGTAGAATATTTTGTGCTTTATCTTTCAGTGGGCTGCTCTGCTGTGTTGCTTAATTGTTTAGTTTGTTTTCCAAATTCTAGCCTATCCCAAGGAAGAAAAGGCACTACAACAACTTCTCAAGTACCATCTCAGTGGTCCAAAGCAAGTCCATGAGAATGAAAGATCCATTATAATCAGCAAAACATAGTTCAGAAAATCAGCCAACAAGACTTTGTGCAAATTCTGAAACCTGATCTTCATGCCTGCTTGGGTTTTATTCTGTTTATCTAGATATTCCCAGGAATAGGCAACTCCCAGTCTAACCATATTGGCAATTCAGAATATGTCTACTCAAGTAATGCATATGTGAATTTACATTCACAGCAGCTGTCTTAAGTCTGCTGATTTCTGATCTCTTGCATATCTACCATAGAGCACATTTACTTGGTATATGAAGTGCAAAAGAATGGAAATCAACTGGGAAAGGCCAGTGATTCCTGTGTCATACTAACTCCCAAAAATTTCCTCCCCACCCCTATAAAAACACAAATGGCCTGACATTTTGACTGCTCCTTGTAGAATCCAGCTCCATTTTCATTCCTGAAGATAGCTGTCTATTTTCTACAGGAAAAGGTCAATAATGCTGAGAAATGGAAGTAAAGAAGGCAGGTTACTCTGTGCTGCCCATAGTACAGAAGCTAGCACAGGCAAGGACAAATATTCCTCTATTAAAATTGTTATGAGGGACTCTAAAGCCTAAAGGTATATTCTGCCTTGAAGCATACGGGAATATTTTCCCTTCACCCCCAATGGCACATTACAGCATCATCAATTCCAAAAATCTACCCTTTCATACTGCTTGTGGGGTCTAGGCTAGCCAGATGGCTAAACCCTTGCAGAATCAACTCTCAACACAAACCACTAAATAAACCAGCTTAAGCAAAATGGAAAAAGTCCTCAGTGAATGACATACATAAATATATGGGAAAGACAGAAAGAAAGATGCAGAAGAAGCTTAAAAGAAATTATGAGCATTGAGAAGACAAAAAAGAAATCAAGATTTCTGAGGGAAAGAAGAGAGAACTGATCTCATGCCATTATACCAGGAGACACCTAACCAAGCAAAGCTTCATACAGCTCATAAACATTATGGCTCCAGTAGGACTATTGTCAATTATTGTCAATCCAAAAAGTAAGAAGATTCTGAGAGGAGAAAGAGGAGAAAGAAGAAAAATCCAAGGTTATTTTTTTTAAAAGCAGCAACAGAAATACAGAACAAATACATTATGCCTTCTAGAAGTGAAACTGCATCACCTAAACCCTCTGAAGAATGACTTTCAGACAAAATCGGGTATTAGCTCTGTCCTTCTTCCAAAAGAGGGTCTTCACCACTGGAGGTCACTGTAAACCGTAGTTGCTCTTTATCAGCCTCTCAAAAGAAAAGAAAAAAAAACATTGCAGGCAAGTTACCCAGGACGCAGGATCTGAGGTGAGCCAGAACTGAAATATCACTTGTAGAGAATCTGAAAAACACCCATAGCTAATTGGTGAGGATTTGTCTTTGCTGGAGACAAACTCAGTCTTGTTCCAACTCATTCCAAGCAGAGCAACTGGCAGACTGCTGAGAGTTGAGACATGTGCCTGCCTATACACAAGAGCCTCATTTTGCATGTCAGCTTGCCTCTCTTACTGGCCTTGCAGACACTCTCCCTGAACATTAGCAAGCCAACAACAGCTATGGTGATGGGGACACAGTGGGAGACTTATTACTGCAACTCATGAAAATCCCAGGGATTTTTTTGGAAAACGAGGGTAGGATTACCTGCATTAGGATTAGGATCTCTAAAAAAAAGACAAATGTTTGGCAACAGTTCCTAATAAAAACAAAAGCCTCTAGGTTTGAAGGTTTACAGCCTATGTAATCCATAGATCACAGCTCATCTGAATGCAATTTTCTTCTCTCATTTCATTGTATTCAGATAACCATTACTGGGAAAAATCTTTCAAACATTTTCTAGCCCACCACATTCAATCAGACAGCAGTGCATACATACTGTATACACTGCTGATTTCAAACTGATGCTCAAACAGTGGAGGGAGGTTAGTCAGAGTTCCTGTCTCTCATACTCTAGAAGTCCTACTGATATAAATATCAGAAGTGTTATATGTGAATTCGTGCTAAAGTGTATAAAGTTATATTTTATGTTATAAAGTTAAAGTAAGGACAAGCCTGAACTAGCCTTTTGACANAACAGCCAATGCTCACAAAACAGAGATGGTGGGCCACTTTCAGGGGAAATAGGTATGAAAGCACTGGAACAGAATAAAGATAAATGAGCTCAGCTAATTCCCAATGTATTAAAAAAAAAAGCAGCTTCATAAACAAAGAATTTACATTTCAAGTACGTATCTTGAAATTCCCACTTGACCACAATTCTGACAATGAATCAGTGACAGTTGGGCAAGTTTTATCTGAAATACACCATTTTATACACTGATGTTATGGGTTTTGATATGGAAGAGGAATCATCCCAATGCAGGTTTCTGTATTTTCTGCTCAGTGAAACACAGCACACCAATTCTAGGTTTGTGTCAACCACAATAATACCAAAGGAGTTTGGCCTGGTTTGATCTAAATTGGGAACTTCAGCAAAAGACAAATAATCTAAGTGTCTGAAAAAATGAAAGAAATTAAAAAGGGACCAGCTTTTCTTCACTCCTCTGATTTATCTTTTACTTTTCTCTCTATTCTTATGCACTTTAACCCATTTCAAGGAATCAGCAACTGAAGGCTTATCACACAATCCATGGTACAGCGAAATCCTAACAAAGACCAAACCCTGCAGAATGAAGAAAAAGTCCTCTGATGTGATTAAAGCATTACCCTTGTCAAGCAAAGGCTAGCTACAAAAACAAGTTCACTGAACAATAATGTTATTGCTTTGTTGTGTCATTCTCCTTTCGTTTACATTTGCACAAAGAATATGAGCTCCTTGAAAATGCAATTGTCTTTCCACTGGATGTATGCTCAGACAGCCTCAATGTAAATGAATACGTGACACCCGACAGCCCTGATTTAACAAAGCATTTCAGCACATGCTTAACTTCAAGTATGTGAAGAGACTCACTGTAAATAATGTGTAATCTGAGACCATCCACATGGTGAAGCATCTCCAGCCATACCCTTTAGCATGTCATTTTGGCTTACTGGAAGGTAGAAAATCCCATCTTTCCACTGGAACAAACAGTACTCACTTGTTTGCAATTATAGTTGGCATTAAATGTCTTACATAGTTCAGAAAGCTATGCTTTAGTTTCAGTCAGCTCTAATACTGAATGAATCTTTTGAGCTGCATGGAGTACCACAAAGACCAAACAAAGCATGCTTTTACAAGCTGAGAAAAAAAATAAACCAGGACAGATACTGAACAATGGATAAACAGATGCTCCAAAGCAATAGTTTTTTGTTGGGTTTTTTTTTCCAGAAAACACTTATTTGGCATAAACTTCAGTGTTACCTTTGACAAATTAATTCTCATTCCAAATTCATGCTGATAAAAGTTGTTTGTAACACTACAGATTTGCATTTCTCTTCTTCTTGACTTCCCCTGCATTGATGTGTCTTTATAAATTATTATGATTTCCAAGGTAAAAGATAAAATGTAGTTTTTAAAGTCAAATGTTATTGAAAGATTATGCCGGGGGAGGTTATTTTTAAGAGCCTAATTTTTTCTTTGGTGTCTGCTGAACATTTTGGAAAATTCATAGTTCCAGACACTGCATACATTAAGAGTATGATTCCAGATGCAGGATGATCCTGCAAACTATAGGAGGATTGGCAGACATGGAAATGGAGCTTAAATCATTTTTGCTAACCCATATTTTTTCAATTGTGCATTCCACTGATTTTGGAATCCAGAGATAACTAGGAAGCCAATATTCTCTACCGCAGTTACATGATGCCGAAATGGAGATGACTGAAGAATTCCTGGGGGAAAAAAAGTATCTCACATACTTGGCAAATGCTAGCTGATAACATGAAGGCTTTCATACAATGTGTCTCAGAGAATACAATCCCAGATATAAGAAACAGGTGTGATAACCAAGACATTTCTTTCATTACAAGGGGGTCCCGCTGCAGTAGCAGCATGACTCAGGCCCTGGTCTGGAAGTCAGAAAGTCTGACTTCCAGCCCTGCTTCTGTAACAGATCTGTTGGGTGACCTTGGATGCTTAGTTCCATCCTTCTAAGCCCCTGCTTCTCCTCTCAGTTTCATAACAGCCTGTCTACTTAGACTGCCGTGTCTCTGACGTGACAACTGTCATTCACAGAGTCCATAAATAATCTCTGATACTTAGAAACTTTGTATTGGCTGGGGATATAAGGAGCAAATTCTCATCCTGAGCTGGCTTCTGAAATATCTAACCATCCATGAAATTACTGCTAATGAAGCAGGGGAACCTTGTAAAGCACACTGTGAGCCAGGAATAGTGCATTGCACAAGCTTTCTTTACAAGTCCCATGCTGGCCCTCAAACATTTTGAATCAGTCTGTTGGCAAACGGTGGCAGCTAGAATACCAAGCTAAAGATTTTCATGTCTGTTCCCTGGAGTAGCTGCCTGACCAAAAAATTGTAGTGCAATTTTTCATGCAGCATTCAGTGCCCAAGTTGTTCTCCTGAAGAAAGAAAAGTGGTGTAAATACTGTGTTTAACAAGCCCAGTAACTAACAATGACAGGAGAGGCAGTATTTGCATGTTGAATCAGTACAAGGAAAAGAAAATATGTTCAAAAACCTGTCCAATTTAAGTTTTTGAATAAATTCATGCCTTTCCATGTTTCTCTATTTTAACAGACAGTGAATTATTCTACAACTAAAAATGAAGTGCACACAGAAGGGAGATTAAAGATATAGGTCTTGGATGTAGTGCTGGAAAGATGCGTTTTAGTGGCTAGAATATTGTCTTGAAAAAAGGACAGCTTAAAAGATTAGAAGTG
Organism: Aleadryas rufinucha; assembly: GCA_013397815.1. Lineage (NCBI taxonomy): Eukaryota > Metazoa > Chordata > Aves > Passeriformes > Aleadryas > Aleadryas rufinucha. Next base: position 12,140 of record VZTH01007658.1, read on the forward strand.
ACTGAAATAGAAACATAATAATTTTAGTCAATTTGTCCTAATCATTTGTCCTAATCTTCCAAATTTTGTTAATTCTTCCATTTTAGTAATGCTATATAAAGTTATGTTTCGACCCCCAAACACTTCAGATGCTCTCACCATCAAGTTACATTTCCATACTGTACATTTCTATTCTTATAGAATAGGTTTCTTACGAAACCATTATAAAACCCTGCTAAGATATGAGTTGAAAGAAATACATAGGGTAGGTATAAATAGGAGAATGTAGGATGCCTCTATTATGGCCTAAAACATGCAGGACCAAGAGGCTTTAGGTAATTGCTCCAATTTTAGAACTACCAAACATGGGTCTACTACGAGTTTAAGAAAGACAGCAAAATATGTTTGATTTGATAAAAGCAATAATTCCCTTAGTGAATATGTCCTTTAAAATGTAGTGATGATAATAAGGGCTATGGAAGCATCAAAAGTCAAGAGAAAATCATCACACACCTTGTTGTCTCCCTGACAATAGTTAATTTTAAAGGCTGTGATTTTCTCTATCATCTTCAACTACAATCACTATTTAAGATAGGAGGTAAACTAAACAGACACATAACTGGGTAGGGTCCTAACTGAAATTAAACCTATCTGCCTGCGTATCTGCTCTATCACTGTTTAGTTCAGGCATGGTGTTAGAGAGATTTCATGTACCAGTGTGTCTGCTTAGTTAGCCTCGAAGACAGGGAAAATGGAAAATGGAAAAATACGGAAAAATACTCTCTTCTTTTTTTATTGTCAATAACAAATTAATTTACATGTATTATAACCACATCCTGTGCATTTTCTTTAGCACGAGGTCATATTATAAAGCCCCATTTTAATTTCTCTCAAGAATTTCATTTGTAAATGTCAAATATGCACTTAAAAGTACCTGCCTACATAGTACTTGAAAAAATCCTCCCTTACATATGATAGAATGCATGCCAAACTTATATTTTCAATATAAGCAATCAAGCAATTTATTTAACTCCAGAGTTAAAAAAAAAAAACATTTTCAGCAAACACAGCAGGACCAAACATCAGGAATCACATCAGGCTGTCCATATAAGGGGAAAAATGAAGATACTGAACCCCTCAAAATGCTCCTTACATGTGAGGTTTCCGTTCAAGGTAACAGAAATGTGACCTCTCCCATGCAAGTGCCCTTGTTTGGAATTCTCATGCCATACTCAGTGCTGGAAAGTCACTTTTACTGCACCATGACTTCTGCTAAATGTGTCCATAAGACATTGGACAGGGCTGCCAGAAGAGAAAGGTCACAGGGACATGAATGTCTCTCCCCGGACCTCCGTGTATATTACAAATTGGTTGGGTAGGTAATCTGTAACAAGACACCTCTGAATGATCGTGGCCAAAAGAATTCTTTGCTAAGCTGCGCACTTAAGGTCAAAAAGAAGTTTTTAAGGGAATATGGACAAGATGAAACATCTTTTACACAAAAATAAATATATATGCCTTTGCTGTATTGAAACGGATCTGATTTTCAGTTGTTTTAACAGTCATATATTCCAAAGGTTACAATAAGCCTCTAACCACAGTATTCATAGGATCTAAATAAAAAACAAGGAGAATGAACAGGGTGAGGAAGAAGTGAATTGTTTGTAAATGAACACCAGAAAAATAAAGAAGATATCTGGAAGATGCTACAGATTTTTGAAATTTTAGATCCTAGACCAAATGGTGTGCAGGAGCTTTGTGACGTAATCAGCACTCATGAAATGGCTGGGATGCAGCAGGCTGAGGGTTCAGAGGCATGCCTCCCCTCAGATCTCAGCATATAGCCACATAAAGAGGACACTAGACAAAGAGTCAGCAATTCCATTTTCATATTGCAGATGTCTCTGGACAGATGTCACTGACTGAGAGCACGACCTTAGTATAGTCTTCATCCATCTCCGTACCAGTTTCTCATTTCACTTCTCCCTTATCCAACTGTTCAGACAATGAATTCTGTGGAATGGACCCGACCTGTACTAAGCCTCATACAATCCCAGTTAGGGACTCTGCTTGCTCATAATAACACACATAATTATTACCAAAGGCCCTTTACAACCCGCTGAACAAACAATGGCTTACCAACAGCACAGTTACCTCCCACGGGCAGTAGCGTTCTGCTGTGGTATCACACACATAAACAAAATGGATTTACTGCTAGCTACTTGCTGTAACTATAAACCTTCTTTCTCAATTAGCATTTCTTTGGGGAAGGAATATCATGATCAAAGGGTAGCACTGTTCCTTCAAACTCTCTTAGGAAGCCAAACTCCTATTTTCACCAGAACCACAGAAAAGTTAACAAGACCCACAGAGATCTTTTGATCTGATCCCCGTTTTTCCTCACTTTGGGAGTTCAAGGGAGAACCATTCTCAAATATGAATGCTGGTGAAGACCACCAGCCTTTCTCATCACAGCAGTCTAAACCTTCACAGGTCTGAGAGCCACAGGACATATATCAGCATGCAGAGGGACAAGGGAGCTCTAGGAACTGTTTTACTGCAAGTAACAACAATGCTTCTCTAGAAAGGGAAAGGGAAGGATGAGTCTGGAATGGACATGCCATGGGGTCCTGAGATGACACAACAATCTTGGTTTCAGGCAGCTGTTGGCTCATTTCCTCTCAAAGCTAAGGATTCCAATTACCCAGGAGTCCCTGCATGAGCACAGCCCTACTGACAGTTCCTGGAAAGGACAATTGTCCTGCCCTTGGAGTCCATGCCACCTTTCTATGTATGAGGGCTTAGGAAACAGCCTGGGAAACTTGCACTTCATGAAGGACCTTTTAACTCAAAAGAACAAATGTAACGTATGCAGAGCAATTAAAAAAAAAATTAAAAAAAAAAATTCTGACATTCTGAATTTCAAAAGTGGGTTCCTGATGTGCCACAAAACTGGCAAAAAGCTCTGTCAGCCACTAACTTATGTCAGATTCAGTAAAAAATACTTCAGTGCTGATAAGGACTAGAAAACAATCTCTGGTAGTCTTAATACAGGGTATTTTAAAATCCGTTTTCTTCACAGTGCAATGAATATAATTCTCTTGCTACCAAATGCCCTGTATTATGTTGGCCTTAAGTCTTAAAAACTGGAAAATAAATTGACTGTAGCAAAACAGTAGAAGTGCAATACAAATGGAAGAAAATTAACAGGAAGGACAGTGGAATAAAATTAATTTCTTTTTCATTTCAAATTAACATTCACTTGAGAAAATGCAAAATTTTAATGAGCTAGGCATCAAGAAAAAAGTGGATCTTTTTTCAAGCTCATGTGCAAGTGCAGGAACAGTTACAGACAAAATGCAAACTACCAACAACAGATTTGATTTTTTTTTTTAATTTGCCAGGTGATTTCTTTATGAATCTTATTAATCTTGAGTGCTGATATGTGCAGTAATATTTCAATTATTCTCCTTATCACTATCCTGTGAGGTCCTTATACTATGCATGAAAAATTCTTCTATAAGGTCATGACTTATGAAATACTCCACACTAGGAGAATATACAAGTGTGAGATTGCAGACTTTTCAGACCTTAAGCCTTTGACATGAAAACACTTTTGAGATTCTGCAGGTGGATCTCTTCACAGAAAGAAAGAAAAATGTCATTTGTAGCACACTAATTAAAATCCTAAGCATTTTGGTAATCTACATCCTTGGAGACATTTTAGAAAAAAGTGTCTTCCTTTTTGCCTTTCTAAACTCATCTATTTCTTTTGTTTAAGTAATGTTTCCTGTTAGGAATCCTTCTGAAAACTCTTGAGCTACCACGTGATGGGTCATCCCTGCATTATTTTCTGGGAAATCACAGCAAACATGCATACTAACTTGGCAACATGATGTAATAACTAGTGATGCTAATTCTTTGGGGAGATAACTCTACATTCACTCGACATCAACAGGAAAATAAGGGGCTTATTAGGGATCTCTGAGTCCCACAGCAAGAAGGGCTGGCAACCTTGCTCCCACCATGCCCACGGACGGTAACCTTGAGGCACTCCCCTGTACTGCACCCAGCAGAGGTCACTAGAGGATGTTTTAATGGCAAGACTAAGCCTTCCAACTGCAAGGGAAGAGATGCACCTTCCTGAAAAGCTCATCATCTGCCTACAATTTACCGCTGGGTAGACCTAGATACTGCCAGTATGAAAGAGAGAAATAAATGCTGCTCCAGGAAAAAACAAATAGGTTTAACTGGCTACGTCCCAACACAAGCAGCATTCATCCAGTTAAACAATATTGATACTGAGCAGTGAGATATATCTAATTTATTAAAAGTATATCTACTACCTGTGCATTTCCAGATGCAGGGATCCCTTTCTTTCTTCCACAGCTTAACACAGTCCACAAGGTTTGCCAGAGATATGAAGCCAAAAGGCAGAAATTACCTACAATCCAGGAAGCATTTCTTTGCAGGATTAGATCCATTCCTTTAATTTTAATCATCTGATTAACTTGGTTCTCCTGCTCTAGCAGATGCAATTTGGCAGGCACCCTCAAAACCCTCCCCAGCTCTACAAGTACCACCTAGCTAGACAAGGCTCAGACACGCAGCAGGATCCCATCTCACACTTCAACACGTTCCCTGAACCTATAAGGAAAAGAAGTGATGGATCACTGACAAGCATGAAACAGGTGCAGGGATCTACATGGGATGTCTATTGCACGCACTTGAAGGCAATTACTCTGACATTCCAGAACTTCTGCAACGAAAGCAAACTGTTAGCACAACCCCTTTGCAGTCAGCAGTTCAGGCCATTGAGAATCTTTTTTCCCCCTTTTAATAGGCAAGAAATGGAAAAAGAAATTCAAGGCAATAACCTAAAATGTGTCATGGTGCAAGGTCAGTTTGAAATGCCATAGTTTTACCGTCTTCAGTCCCTTCTGTTCCTGTGCTTGCAGTCTATCTACATTGCTCCCATATCCAAACCAACACCAAGCAGAAAGGGAGTCCTAGCTGTCTCCCCTTGTCTTATCCAGCATCTGTTCACCTGTCGACCATCAATTCCTTGATCCAAAGGATGGAAGGCGCCAAATTATTTCAACCACATGGATATGAAATACTCTATATTATCATCAAAGTATCTTCTTTCCCCTAAAATTCCCAGAAGCAGATAGAATGCTTTAGTTGAATTTTCCCAAGCAATCCAATGTGATGCAAATTCTGCATGGAAAATATTTGCTTGAGCAGAAAAAACCTGGGAAATTTCTAAAAAACTAAAAACAAGGTATTAAAACTGGAAATGGTAAGTAACTTTAACAAAAAATGTCCTGCTACCAGCTTCATTGTAACCCCAGGGAGATTTATTTCTAGAGATCAAAAAATAAAAATCTGAGGAACAAAGCATGTTCTGGTTTACTCTCTAATATATAAGGATATAAGGACATATGTAAGGATTGTGAAGAAGCATTACATAAGGTCTCAGGTCTATATATATAGAAGGAATCCTTATATATAAGAATTATACATCTTCCATGCAACGGCTGCCCATAATTACAGTGCACTAAGAGTCATTGTAGAAGATGAAGCAGGAAGAAGAAACGGCGTCATTTCTTCCCTGCTTGGATATTTACCTGATCAGAGGTGAATAAGCAAAGAACATGAATACCAGAAATCTCAAGTGCTAAAAATTCACAGATCAGCCTACGAAAATCATTACATCATTTGGAAAAGAAAGTAATGAGATTAAAAAATTTTAATGACTGTTGTCCTTTCCTTAGTCTGCTTCTGACTTCTGTGACTCCAGAGCGCTCTCAAGCCACCTTTGAGTTTGTATATAGCTGTTATGTTGGGCAGGGTCAGTTTAGTGATGGGGGTTTTTTCAGTCAGGAAACATTGATATTCCCTTCTTTCTTACTAAGAAAGACAGACAAATATTCTCACAAGCATGAGAGGCGGGAGCAAAAACAAAGGTAAAACAAAGCTACCTGGAATCACGGAATCACACACACACACATTGCCACATGACAAGAGAGTGCCACGAACTTGGGACGGGAAGAGGGCACCACAAAAAGGATATTCTGTAAAGCTGCGCCAGGCTGAGACTGGCAGCGCGGTATCTCATGACAGCATTCCAAGCAAGCTGAAAAGGCGCTTCGTAAAACAAAATGGGCCCAAACTTGGCTGAAGTCCACTTCCAATTTCCTGACCATACCGAGGCAAGCTTTAGACATGGTGCTTCAATTCCAAGGCTGAAGAAAGCCTTGAGGGTTTTGATCTCTTCTTCATTAGATAAGAAGTTTTACTACAAATGTACTGGGTCCCTTACAGGGTTTTGTTAAAAAGCCATTCTTGACTAAAACTGTAAAACCAGAAATAGGTTTCTGCCAAAATATATAGCTCGATATCTTGAACAGTGTTAGGGAGCAGAGGAGAGTTATTTGTAGTTAATTGTGTGACAGTGATCATTTTTTCTCTGTACAAAATATTGCCATGACTCTGGCCTCCCCTGGAAAAGGAACTTGTAAAAGTATCATTACCACCACGGTCATTTCCAGCACAGAACTTGCAAGGAAAGGAACTGCCAGAGAAACGGTGGTGGTGGTGGTGGGTGGTGAAAGAGATGAAAGAAGGCTTAAAGGAGACAAGACTCCTCTTCTGACTGGAAACAGGGAATTAGAGGACAATTAGCCATCCCCAGGCCTAGCTCAACTGAACACCAAATGCTGAGGGTATCCAATAGTTATAGCTGAACTAAATATTTATAAATTAGTCCTTAAACTGTTTTCAGAATTTCAGCAAAAGGATAGCTTTGTATAGAAAATGCTGTAAAATTATCTTCTTCATGGTCAGTGACTTGTGTTTAAACACCGGCTCCACAATTCATACGTGCAACTTGGTTTATCTCAGTGATGTTCAGAACTATAGAAGCTCCCAAGCTTCTCTTTACCCAGTTAACTCACCCACACTGCATAATAATTTCATGAGCACTTTTTGGAGATAGCAATTCAAGATCAAACAATTTGAATTGCATTCTGACCCCAAATATTAACCAGAAGGAAGGGACAGCAGATGTGATGACCAACACAGTGAGCAGCTTTGGCTGGGCCATCAAAAGCAGTCCAGGTGGTAAACATGGAGCTCATTGGGACCTAATGCAGCTGGGTCAATTGTGTGGTAGTTTCACAATCAATTTACATTTGCATAAGCTGGTGCTGTTGTCAAAAGCAATTATTTCACCTTCTCACACCTGCTTGTTCCTACCCTGTGCCATCCCCTTCCTTGGACCAGCACCTACAGACACCTTTGTGTGTCTATTAAGTGCAATGGGTCAAGGACAGGTCTGGATTTTCAGTCTTCTTTTAATTTGGTTCTCACACATGAAAACAAAACATCTCTTACTTGCTAACATATAACCTGAAGCAAAACTTCACGTTCACTGAAGACAGAACCTAGCCAAGATACAAAGACATGTGCTGCCACCAGTACAAATGGGGGACGAAAGCACCTTCTGAACAAAGCACACGCAAAATACCCAAGGAGCAGTTTCGTCAAGAGTTGTTTTGCCGTCCGGTCCAAGGGGGAAGTAGTCGATGGAGCGCTGGAGTGGCAAAGGGTGCCATCTAGGGGGCACCGACGGCACAACTTCTCGACAGCACCAATCACTTAGCATTGATGGTCAACGATTGAGGGGTTTGCCTTCCATAGCAGTCTTTTAATAACTATGAAAGTATTATTATTATTATTATTACTACTACTACTACTACTACTACTACTACTACTACTACTACTACTACTACTACTACACTGTGTTTGGGATTGGGATTTTTTTACAAAAATATGCTGTACCAAAAGATGAAAATTGTGTTTGCTTCTGTTATTAAAAAAAAAATTCTAGAAAAATAGTTGTTTTGAGAAAGTAGATAATTTTCTTAATTATAATCAGGTAGTTCCATACAGATTTATTTCCTCCAGCAAGTACAGACTTTGACCACTGTCCTCTATATGGTCTCTTGAGTTCCAACACACTCCCATTTAAGTGACTGGATGTTTTGTCATTGCTTTCACCTTCACCCACAGAAATTACATATGTAAGTGCATACACCTGGTCAAGGTTTACTATATTTCCTGCCAGCACCCTCTTCTTTCCTTCCTTTCCTGATCAATATAATAAAACTGCTCATCAGGCCAGCAGACCACGCTAAGACCTTTTAACGAAAGGTCTTGGTCTTCCTTTTATCAATTTTAACAGACAGTTAGGGCCCAATTTTTTCTCTCATTGCAAAATTCCTTAAAAAAAATAGAAAAAACCCACAAAACAAACAAACCAAAAAGTTGTGTGACAGTGAAGTTTTAAAAGCTTAGGAGAAATATAACCAATGTTTATGTATCTGGAAACCTCACTCTGGTGAAGTATATTACCAGAGTTCACTTAGATTGTCTTTCACCTTTGAAGTCTTGTTCCCAGGAGACTGACGAGCTAAAATGGGAATACAGAGCTATTTCTCCAGCTTGCAACTAGCCACCAGCTGTTCATCTTCTAAATGTATTCCTTTCTCCTCTACTACACCACCAAAACCTTCCTACCCCTTCTTAGAGCACTCTTAAGAAAGGGCCAGTTCCAACCATCAAACTAAAGAAGCAAACATCATGACAATGAGTCAAGAGACTCTGAAGCGCAAAGTAGTGAAAAATCCCAGCACCTTTAGTTACTATCTGCTATTCAGCATCAAGCTAAGATGCATTAACACAGGCAAAGCAGCTCTCAGCCCTTTTGCTGATCATTAGGATCACAGGAAGAGCTACATGGAAGAAACAGAAGTTTTTGCTGTCTCACTTCTGCAACTTGTTGTTTTCACACTGGAAGTATACTCTCTTAAAAGAGCCAATAACATCTTCCAAACTCTAACCACCCAATTGTGGGGTGTTTTTTTAATTCTGATTTTCACTGTAACACTAAAAGAAACTCTCTAAAATAAACACATCCTACTTACATGAGATATGATATATATATTGTTTGTTTCAATATAAAGTTCTCTTTCTATGTCTACAAAGTAAAAGTTTAGTACCTTACTGAACATTGGAACAATTTTGAACAAAAGTGACTCAACAGATTAAGGAGTATAAAAAATTCAACTTCTTGAGTTGATAATACAAATGGAAACGTCATGAAATTTACTTTACACCAATGCTCCAGGGTATCATCTGAACACAAAAATATTCAGAATACTTGAAAAACTTCTCTACCATATCAGCACAATCAGCATATAAACAGTCACAGCACAAATTTTTCAAGTCTTTTCACAAACTGGTATGTAGAATTAATCTCTCATTCTCCTACTGCAAGTGGTTTTTCTCAGTTCTTACCTAAATGATGTGTCAGTAAAATACTGTTTCCTCTAGATTCTCGCATAGAAAAACCCATAATACAAGGAAATGTGCTATTATTTCTAAACACATTTTGGCTGATCACAGTCATTTTCCTGCCAGAGACCCCACACTATGATGCCCAGCACCGTTCGTAGTGGAGAACAGAGCTACACTGACAACACTCAGCCCTGCAATGTGGCACTCAGCGTGTAACCATGCTCTGCTCACCAGGCAGTGGGGAGCAAAGGACAAAGCTGCCTTGGTTTCTTTGGGGAATCTGCATTTTCCACAGGATTCATTCAGTCTCCACAACTCCAGAGCTGTTAGACGGGACAAATGCTTTCAAAATATGAATCCAACAAAATCCATGTTTACCTTCTGATTTTGAAGAGAACCACACAACCCTTTTACAATTTCTGAACATTAAGTCCAGTAATAATTAAACCCCAGAATAACAACACATGTGCTTGCTTCTATGGACACAAAAGATTAAAAGATGCTGACCAGTCTGTAAGAACCTAAAGATCACAGTTGCCTGTCCCAAACACTGTTAGGGCCGCAGAAGGACTTTGCCACAAGATAAGCACAGAACAGAGCAACAGTGTGGTGCTAACTCCAGACGTGGCGGAGGCGAGACCTGGTTAGCACATACTTGGGAATTCATCCAGACAAAAATTCCCAGTGTGTCGAACTGTGCAATGAAGCAACTGTTTATATCACCAGTGNTACACCCCCATACATCTAATTTCGAATCGGAAAAGCAAATTAAACCCGCTACAACCAGTCAAAGCTCACCCCACGTTTTGGGAGAGAGGGCATTTTCCACCACCAAAGCCCTCCCCCAAACAGTTAAACCACTGTGACTTTCAAGAACTTGAAATAAGATAAAGATGTTACTGTTGTCTGAGTGTTATCTCAGACTGAGGAGGAGGTTAACAAAGCTTAGGGAGAAGAATGTATCACTGAAAATGGACAAAAAGAATGCAGAATTTGTGGGTCACAAGGAAAGCCAACTCAGCAACTGTGCTGAAATCAGCTCTGACTGGGTAAAAATTAATTCTGGCAGGAGGAGATTGCAACTACCCACAACTCAGGAAACCCACCGACCCAAAAGAAGAGAAAGACTGAGCATGTGCGCTACTTAGTATTAGAAGTGAGGAAATAATTTAACCAATAGAGTAAGAGAACTGTGCAGCCAATGAACTTCATTGAAAGACTTTCATTCCCTTCTTTGCTAAGATGTATAAATAGTGAAAAGTGTTGAATGACCTCAGGACCTCCACCACAGAGAAGCCATCGGTGAAAAAGGACCAGTGGGACACCATTTGATTCAGAGATGGTAACTAGCTTCTACTTGGTCTCTCTCTCTCCTCCTCCTCTTTTCCATTTCTATCTCTCTACCTCAAATTCATTATTACATAAAATCCATACTATTGGCTTTGGCATATGGTCTCATTTGCACCTTAATTTGGGCAGAGGCATCTCTCAATAATCAAGTCTTAACACAGTCTCTCACAGATGCACTACATTTTCACAGACGATAATGAAAAATTCAAGTCTACTGGGAAATACACATAGTAAACTCCTTAACTAGCTGAAAAAAAAAGAGGCAGTGCTTTGGGAAAACAAAATTAATTATGCAGTTAGTTACCTTTTTCTCTTCTGTTCCAGGATCTGATTCACTGAATTTTTCTTCCTGAAAGCTTCTAGTCATCTTCATTTTCTCCACACTCTGAAAAAAGGCTGCTTTTTCTAGTCTGCTTGTGCTGAATCGCGTATTTATCTCTTCCAGCCTGTTAATCTTAAGTAGCTTCATACTATGTCCAGTTAATTTACTGTCTGTTCTCCTCTCCACCTTAGATTCATAAACCAGTGAACACTTGTAACTTCTGATTTCTCCTCTTTCTTGGCTGTACAAAAGAAAGACAAATAAGAGGTCTCAGTGTTATTCATGCATTTTGGCTTAGAAAATTACTGTGTTGCAACACTTTATATTTCAACTCTCTCTCCTTATACTTGCTGAACCAATACACAGAGTATACAGCACTAGCTGTTCACAGAGACCATTCTGCATTGAACACCAGATAATTCAAGCAGGCTACAAGAACAATATAATTTAATTTGTTCATAGCAACTATTTAGCACAATGAAATCAATACCTACTGCTGTTGCTGCAGACTTTGCTTATGGAGCATTCCTCACTTTTTAGCCACCTCAGTGGTTCCCTGTTGCTCAACATATTTTCTCTTCTGTTGCAGTTACAGCAAGTTGATATGCAAGGACCCTGCTATTAAGTCCAGAAAGACTTTAGATACTAAACAAAGTAGTACAAGCATGAACACAGTCCTTTCCTCTCTCTTCCCACTATCCTGTACCACAAAAATAGGTAGTTGCCGAAATGGTGACAGTTTCTGGCCCTCTGTTGAAGGCTGCAGAAGAGCACAGTCCTCAGCTGGGTTCTTCCTCACTGCCAGGCCCTCGCAATGTGCCTGGTACGTACAGGATGTAGGATCATCAAGGCTTGTCTAATGGTAGGATTGGTTGGGAGGCTCCGGCAAGTCAAGCTGTTAGCACTGACTCTCTGTAGAAGGCTTTTATTCCACAGGTTAGGTTTATTCCATAGGTTCCCACCTCAAGTAATCACTTGGCTACACTTGAAATATATGTCCTTCTGAACAACTAATTTTTGTAAAAGAGTAAGAGAAACTACTCTAAAATTTCACTTAGCATCTCTTTCTATACCCAGGAAACAGAGGACCAAAACATTTTTATTGCTGTCCCTGCAATCCTTCCTTCACTCTACTGGAAACCCAGCTACAAAAGCACAGTGCTAATGCCTCAGCTCTAGAAAGCTGAATCTGTTAAATCTCATTACACAGCTCATAGTTTTCAATTTAACTTGCATAAATACCATAAATTAAATGGTGTAATTAAGAACTTATATACAGCCTTACAGTCATTGGCAGCACAGAGGAACAGCTTTCAGTGTACAACCAAAGACCCAATTAAATCAGTTATTTTTACCCAAACACCTTCCAACAGAAAATGTTCCTCAGTATTTTGACCCCACATCTGTGCACGTGCAGCAGATTAAATGTGTGCCTATACCAACTAACTGCTGTGCCCACAGTTAGCCCTCCAAACTTCCCAGATGTGAAAGATGCCATATGCTATCCCATGTGACACAGGAGATGGTTGGATAGCGGTGACATTTAGAGATGATGGACAGCAAAGAAACATGTAAGCTTGCAGTTTTCAAATGAGCCTTCCAGAGAGATTCCTGCTACCATGTTGTTGTAGTCCTAGATTGTGCTGTTAATATGGGAGATGCAGGGACACCATCATGGGACTGTAAGGCATTCATCGTCTGAAGAAATTGTGCAGCCAATATGTAAAAATGTCCAGTCTGCTGCTTCTTGCATCTCTCACCAGCTTTCACAGCTCTGACGTCCCTCCCTTTCCATCACCATCAGCTGAAAGAAACTTTGAGATTTTCTTCGCCCATTTCTCAAAAGCAGGTTCGTGGGTTTTCTTAAAGGCTCTGACAACTGCAGGTGAAATACCCAATGGCTCAGTCTGACCTTCGAGCCATTATTCTACAGATCATTTGATCTACTCCATGACAGGGGATGATATGATATAATCAAAAGCTGCCAGAAAAAATGGGAAATGTTTCCAGATGCCCTCCTGCTACCTCCATGTCTGCAGCTACTCAAACCCCTCAGTGATTTAGAGTGACCTGGCTGTGAAGACTGCTTGTGGCCTGACAGGACTGCAAGCAAGGAAAGCTGATTCAGGCCCTCCGTAGTTCTTCAAAGAGCACTTCATCCTCTGTGCTTTGATCACCAAATGTGGCCATCTATCTAATGAGAATGACATGTCCTAATTAAAGGACATGTTTCTTCAAGCTGACCAGTGAGTCAGTTATCTGGGAAAATATTAGTGGGATGGCAAGCTCAAATGTCTTACTGGGCTCTATTACCATGCAGAGACTGGGATTGAGTCCAAACGTGATTGTCCTCTCCACCATTATTATCTTAATCCATCCCTGAAACAAAAAGCTGAACAATGGAAAGTGAAATTTGCTTGCAAGTGCCTCCTCCAAAGTCCCAGAGAAGAAATCTCACCCTGGTCATGTGCCACTGAGCAATGGGAAACTGACCTCCACATGGTGTGAAGTTCCATTTCCCCCAAAGGAGGATGAAAACCTTCCCCCAGTCATTTACATTCCCCAGATTTGGCCTGGGAGATAATTTCTTCTGGGTCATCTTCAGCAAGCCAGTCTCTCACTTCAAGCAAAATATCTTGCTTCATGAACCACATTTTCACTTACACACTCAGAGACCACATGTCATAAAACCACTGCTTAGCTGTAAGCACAGGCAGTGCATACCTATGGTCCTGTTGCTTTTTCTGCCCGATAGCAGCAAATCAATATATTTGCATTATAAAAACATAAACAATATAGTAAATGTTTATAAAACTGATTGGGAATAGAAATGGGTAGGCAAATAGGTATTAGCCAAAAAGCAGAACCACAAATAACCCATTTCGCTATCAACATCTGTGTTTAGATTGTAATTCCTTCAGTCAGAACTAGGTCTACATGATGGGCTGTAAAGCACTTTGCTTCAAACTCAGTCCTTTGGCCTCCATCATCAGTTCAAATAAAAATTTTTTTTCTGACCTCTTGGCCACTTTCTAACCAGCCATTTTCAATTTTTAAGCCTGGGGGTACTGTTAGGCGGTAGCCAGACTTGTTTACCTCCTAATACAGCTGACATTAGACTGACCTGAATTTTACAAGCTGGGAACTCTTATGTCACTGTGTATAATTAAACCTAAACATATACTTTAAGAAAGAAAACAAGATGTAATATGGAAAGAATTACCAATGGGTCAAGTTCGGGTCGTAAATTAGGATGCGAATGGTACCACTTACTGTGCCCATCTTTGAAATACAACCTGCCCTGCATTCTGCATAATACAAGGGATGGGTTTTGAATCTAATTTTTTTTAATAGTAATTTATTGATGGTTCTTCCACACAGAATGAAGTTTTCACACATTTCAATGAAAGACCAGGTGGAACCTCAAGTCCAGAGGCGCTGGCGATGCTACTCAGCACCGCCCCGATGAGCAGGAAAGCCTCGCTGCCGGGGCGGGGAGCGGGCCCGGGCGGACTACAGCTCCCGAAGGGCTGCGGGCGGCCCCGCTTCCTGCCCCGGCCGCGGGAGCCCATGGAGCCGACGGAGGGCGCCGAGGAGGAGCGGCTGGTGCAGTGCCCCGTGTGCCTGCGGGAGCTGCCAGGCGCCGACATCAACCCGCACCTGGACCGCTGCTTGCAGGCCGGCGGGACCGAGGCCGAGCCCCCCAGCAAGCGGCCGCGCCTCGCCGCCGCCCCGCCGAGCAGCCAGGCCGAGGGGCAGCCGGAGGAGGCCCGCCCGGCCCCCGAGCCCCCCGTCTTCTCCCTCTTCCACAAGGGCCGCGGCGGCGGGCAGAGCCCGGCAGCCGCCGGCGGGAGGAGCGGCGCAGGGCGGGACGAGGCCGCCGTGCAGCCGGGCCATGGATGCTCGGCCGCGCTGTGCGGGGTGAGCCTGGCGCAGAAGCTGGAGGGGAAGCCCCTGGCCGAGCGGCTGCGGCCGGACACGCTGGGGGACTACATGGGGCAGGAGCGGGTGCTGGGAGCGCAGACCCTGCTGCGCTCCCTGCTGGAGTCCCACGAAATCCCCTCCCTCATCCTCTGGGGGCCGCCGGGCTGCGGGAAGGTGAGTGCGGGCGGCGAGCGCCCAGCCCCGGCTCACAGCGTGCAGGTTGGGGCCGGCGCTGGTTCACGTGGCTCTTGAGGCCGGTGAACTTAAAACCTGTTAATTTCCGGGCTCTCTCTTTTTCTCGCCCCTTTGTCTTCTTGGTTTCTTTTGCAGTATCCTTATGTTGGCTGATGTCCAGTAGTTTTCACTTAAGATTGCAAAAAACACAACCTGCCTCGTGAATAATACAGAGTTGGTCCACCCCCATCAGCCCCACTCCATGCAATTTGCACTTTGGTTACACAAGGCCTCTCTCGCTTTCAGATAATTTAGATTTCGTAACTCCATAGTCCGACCTAAAACATAAGCCGTGGTTTAGTTAATGGCTGAGAAGCTCAGAAACAGGAACAGCACAGAATCTGTAAATATGTCTAGGAAACAAGGTGAGATACCAGCAAATTAACACAGCACAGTTTGCGAGTGCTGGGTTTGCCTTAGCCTACGAATTCTTGCCCCGCAGAGAAGGCAGCACTGGTGTGGAAGGGAGGTAGCCTTATGGCCAGGCACTCGTCCACCTTCAAACACTTTTAGGCTGGTGGGTCTTTAAAGGATCTGACCATTGCATCTTCTTGTTCTGTCTCCTTTAAGATACCAGGGGCCGTCGTGAATCTCAAAAGGTCCTCTAGCACAGCAGTGAAGGGTTTCACAGTTGTGAGGGAAGGACCAAAGGAATTCCTCAGGTGTGGTCAAGCACTCTTTAAGATCTCGCTTTAATTTTGTCCTGTTGTTCCACATCTTTTAGATTAGTGGTGTGGCAGGGCAAACAAAATACAGTTTTCTCTGTCAGTCTAATGTGTTCACAGCATTTGTTGTGTTGGCTGCCTGAGAGTATGTTCGAGAAATCTGGGATAGGGGAAGTAATTAAGGCTTAGCAGAGAAGTTAAGGACAGAGCAGCAGCTTGCTCTTCTCAGCATACTTAATTAAAAATAAAAAAAGACTTACTGCGTATGATGTTAGAATAATGCCAGTCACAGTAAATAAGGAGCAGGCATTAGAATTAGATGAATACCATTGGCAATGATGCAGCAGGTTGTTTGAGCTAGATAACATACACCTGAAAATAACCAAATAGTGAACTTAAATAATTGCCATTTCCTTTAAAATAACAAAGTAATAGCAGAAAGCAAGAGCTCAGAATAGATGGGGTAAAGAAGGGCTGTTTCTGAAAGTAATGAGTTTCTGAAAACTGATTAAAGGGGAGGTGGATTGACTGAAGATGGCCAGAGAGAGAAGTGTAATTCTCCTTGCTGAATGAGTAACACATTCAGGGGCTTGCTTCTGTATTTATTTGTGCTCTCCTGCCTTTTGTTTCTTGTTACCTCTGTCAACAGTATGTGCTCGCTCTTTCTTGAAGCTCTCTTTGCTCAGGAAAAAAAGCTGTTGCAAGTACAGTGGTAGCAAAGCAAAGTCTGCAGTACAGTCTCTGCAGACCGGCACTGACTTCAGTGGCCTCTGGGTTGTGATCTGATGACTGCACCTGGCTTTGACCATGGAAGTGCTTTTTCATGAGCTTGTGACAGCTTAACAGTTGTGTTTTGAGTCTTCTTCAGGAACCCTCGGTAGTACTAAAAGTGTCTTTGAGTAATGGGTGATCTGTTTTATGCCTGTAATATCACACCTTTCACTCTCCTTTCAAATGGCCCATCCTCCTCACCCATATGCCTTACACAGAATTGTATTTAGTAAGCTTGCTTTTCATGGAGTTTTAAATTCTGTTGCTCCTCAGTTGTCTGACTTGCATCATTTCTGTGCCTTTTGACCCATCAAAGAACAGTTCCACAACTTATCTGTTATATTTTTACTCACTAAGTTCTTAAGCTATTGGGTAACTCATTTACTTTCTAGGTTATTCCTTCTCAGCAAAGAGTTTTGAGTCTATGTGCCTTCATCTGGCTCCTGATGAAACATCCATTGTTGGCTGAACCGGAAACTCTTTCTACAAAAGTTGAACTTTGCCCCTTTAACCATGTTTACCAATATTTCTAGGGTGGTGCTAGAGTGTAGTTTTATCTCAGGCCTTCTTCCCCATAAATCATATTGTCTGTCTAAGTTAAATATCTGAAAGTTTTATCCTTTTCTTGCATATTTTTTTAATAAAATTCCTCTCCTAACAGATTTAACATGCAAGCAAAGTAGTCCCCCTAAAGATGGAAGAGGAGATCTGTGCTTACCTGCCTATCCCATTCACTTACTGTTTGGGTTCTATGTGTATAATGTGTCTAAGAAAACATTTCATGAGAAAGCAACTCAGTGCTTGAAAACTTGAAAGATCCTGTGGAGGAGAAGTTAAGTATTCTCACTGCCTCAGAACCTGGTTGGACTGATCAGCAAAAACTTCTTCCATTAAGTACAGTCCTTTCCAGCAGGAAAAATACTAAGAAATCACTGTGTGTTATGAAGCTTCGTATGTAACAAGGCCACATGCTAAGCTCTGCCCATCAAAGAGCTAAAACAGGAGCATAATTAGATATGTTGGTCTAAATTCGGAAGTGCTGTGTAAGATGGTCATACACTTCTTAAACCTCTTCAGGGTCTTGCTACCCATGGAATCTGGTTATTGCAGCCCATCTATGCCTTCTTCCATTTCTACAGCCAAGTGCCATGCTAACTGATACTTTTGAAAAGGGTAGAGCAAGACTAAGTAAAAAAAAACCAAACTGAACATAGAATAAGTCATCAGGGCCAAATTTCAAATCAATTTATGTATTATTTTTCAGTCTGGACCTTTATGAGAAATAGTAGTTCAACAGACTTTTTCTAAGCAAGAAGAAAACAATCCTGCCTGTTAAAGTACTGTAAATGCAATATTTCATATTGTAGGTCAAGAGTATTTTTGGAGAATTTTTATCATGAGAACAATAAAGCTAGGCACTGGAGTAAATATATATATATGCTATGTAACTGCTCTGCCCAAGTCCATTTTGGCCTCAGCTGTACTTGAATATTCACAGAAGCACCCTCAAAATTGAAAAGACAAAACTGGGTTGTGATCCTCCTTTCTTTTGAATTTCTAGCTGTACTGAGTTCTCTGACTTTAAGGGAACATGATCTTTATACTTTGAATTTGTCATCCTAATTTCTTAGGAAGCCAAGGTGCACTGGGTGAAAAAACTTGAGTTTTTGTTTGCACTTTTGTCACTCTTAAGTGTTGAACACAAGAGCCAATTTTCTGCTTTTAAGAAGCTGTCCAGACTCAGGCCAGAAGAAACACTGCCTCAGAGAGATGCCGTGGTTATTAACTTAGGAACAGTTAGCTTGTTCATCCTGACTATGCAAATTTTTAAAGGCCTGTATGAATCCGAATGTAATGTGAGTAAGCTGCACTGTGATTTATGGCACCTTAATACAGGGATTTAGATTTTTGCATGTCTGCCATTGGGGCACCAATTTTAGTAAAGAGTTAGCAGGGGGACACAGCGTAACTTGAGCACCGAATAATTTTGCTGCCACAGATGAAGTTTAAGCCTTATAAACCTGAACATTCTGTATTTAAATACGGTAAACATTCCCTCTTATGTCTGCTGTTTAATAAGAAAAAAATAGGTAGCAAGTGTCATGAACCCACTCCTTACAGAAGATAATACAAAGAGCATTCATACATGATTTTCTGAGGTTCATGTCTGCATTTTAGTAATAAGATAAAATATGCTGTGTTGGGTTGGTATGAGTGCAAAACATTAAAAAGCCCAGTAAGTGGTCTTTGAAGTTTCTATCAAATCTTCTCTAACATTATATTTTATTTCTAGGACTCCCTTGTATTTCTTTTCTTTGTTTGTATTCAATAAATGACACAATGAAACACAGCAAGTCCATCTTAGCTATTTTGCTGCCCATGTATATATCATCCCTTCCCTCCGGTTCTTTCTGTTTTACCAATTCAAGTGGTTACCTAACAGGCTGTTGGATTGCTTGAGTGTATTTCATCTTCCCTTTTTCGTACAGCTTGGAGCCTCATTTGAACCATTTGAAGTAGTGAGTTCTTCCAATTGATTAGCATGAAATTTTTAACTGAAAATGCATCGTGTCTTTCACAATAGTGTAAACTGAAGGTCCAGGACAACTCTGAAAAATGGGTTTGTCTTTGCAGTTGCCTGGGAGCAGTGTTCTAATAGAGTGTGCTTGGTTTTGCTTATGCCAATCTAAATCAGGAATAACTTGGAGTAGCTCTCTAGGAAGAGAAAGCTGGAAGAGAAAACACAATTGTATTCATAAAACAGTTGGAATGTAAGTACACAAATCAGGATACAGCAAATGGAGGTACAGCTCCATTTCAACAGCCATTATGCAATGACCTTGCATCTTTTTATGCTTGGTTGGGCTTGGATTCTGGAAGTGCTGTAAAGCACATGCTGTGTCTCTTGTTCAGTGACACTTACTCCTCCAGTAGTATCTCAGTGGGCTATTTGGGGTGTGAGGAACCAAACAAGATGGGTAAGAATAGTATCTGCCCTTATATAAATGCCAGCAGCTGGTACTTTGATTGTGTTTATCTGTATAGACAGTGTCCCCAGGCCATGTTCATCTGCTGTGCTGCCAATTTCCTTTAGACACGGCCTGACTTATCTCCTGTGACGCAGTGTGGTACAGAGAACATCCACAGAGCTACATCCCAGAGAACCGCTGCCCTATGTGGCATCCAAGGATGCTGTTGGTGTCTCCCTCAAGGCATTGCCTTTCCTGATTGCTTGGCAACCACAGTATGGCCCTGCTGCCAGCAAAGGGAGGGTTGAGGGTGAAGGGAGGCCATTGTTGGCAACATCGTGTAAACAAAGATATGGAAATCCTGGCCAGAGTAAAGGAAGAGCAAAAAATAGCCAGAAAGTCATGGTCAAACAACAGCAAAGAAAATCAGGGTGTTAGTTCAGCACTCTGATAACATATCTTAGACCCTACCAGTCTGTAGGTATAAGTAGCCTGTTGTGTTTTGCACTAGGCTTATCAGTCTCTTGTCATCCCTGCCACAAACATAATTCACACTGTGGTTTGCGCTGGAATAAACCAGCAAAGTCACTTGTTGGGGAAACCTACATGCCAGCTAGATTATCCCTGCTCAGGAATAATCCATGCTGCGCTGCACTTGTGCCAATCTGTGCCAGATCTGCTTTGGTCACCTAAACATGGCCTGGCAGAGCCTACAACCTTCCAGACTTTCTGGGAGAAGCGTATATATTAGAAGGAACTTAGGTTTCTCAGTATTCTTCATATGATCTAACCATATGTGCTAATCCCTTCCCAGTTTTTTTTCAATTTCACTTTCTGAAGTGAGCTAGGCAGGACCACTCTTCATTCCTGTAAGGAGCTTTGGTGAGCTAACGTGATGGGCATAGTTTAATGGCCTGGTACAGGTCTGCAAAAACCAAAAGGACCACCTTATTTCTAAGAAGGTACTGTAGTTATTGAACATCAGCATCAATAAGACTGGCTTAAATTGTATGTGCTTTTTACTGTTTTCTTCCAGCCATGAGTGTGCGGTAGCATTGACTAGTAGCAGTGCAGAGAGGAGGGAAGTAGTTCATATTTAAAGAGTCTTGCCCAGTCAAGGAAACCTCTGGGTATACAGAAAATTCTTGTCTCCTAGTGCAATCACCCAGCTAACCAAACAGCAAATCTGATTGACATTTCTGCTGACAGTGGGAGGTGTGTGGAGCCAAGCATGTTTTGAGGGTTGCTTTTGTTTCATCCATAATTTGTATCAAAGCCTGGAAGAACGGATAGCATAGTTGCTGAAAGGGAGCTTGTGTGGTTATTTTTTTTGTTCGGTTGCTGGGGTTTTGTAAATCTCAGACGGTTTCCGCCTTTGGGAAAGGATATTCTCATTTGGTCTGACACAAAGCAATGTACAGGATGGTGAAGGAGAGTTTCAGTAGTTAAGTGTTTGTTCTGTGTGTAATGGGTCTGGAAGTAAATGACCTCAGGCTGAAGTTAAGTGTTTTTCATTGGTGAATAATGCTTCGGAAGTTTCTTGGTGAATATGTTTCTGTGTTTCAGAACAGCTTTATGATGTCACTGCCTTAGCTTGTCTAAACAGCTAAGTCAGTAAGATCTCAAAATATTCAGCATAAAACTTGAGATGATAGGTATGAGTTTGAATAATTTGGTGTGATAGTAGAAGAGAACTAAGAATGGTTTCTGGAAGGGGCAAGGATATTACACTGTGAGCTTTGTGAGGTGTAATTTTTAGTGACATTAGCAAAAGGTTAGTTTGCAGAACCACTGGATCACCCCTTAATTTGTGGGAAACAATATTCCTGCTCCTCCCCATAAGGAAAAAAACATGAGCTAAATAAGAAACACCTATATAATAAAAGGAACACATTACTAACTTGTTTAGATTTCCTTTTCGTGCCTGTTATGCAGGTTCTGATACAGATGTACTCATTCATATTAAATTGCAACATCTGTGTCACTATTTTAAGATTTGTTTTCCAGTGTAAGAATCAAACCTCAAAATTTATTTTAGATGATGAAGGATAATCAGTGTGTTTTCTTCTGCCTTATTCCATATCAGATTTTTAATTTCCTTCTTGTCCCTTAAATACATTGCCCCTGAGGGAAACTAGGAGTCTAGCATATGAGTTATAGTTGTTCTGTGCTAGTGCCTTCATACTTAAGCTACTTTGCATTCATGAATTCTCCACTAGGTTATGTATTCCTTTAGGTTGTAATCTGAAGTAACAAAGAGGGAGAAAACTGTAGCTTGTTACTGACTTTTGCTTGAGATGGTAGGACAAAAAGCAGCATAAAAAACCTGAACTCATGGGAAGTAAGTCTTTCAGAGGACCAGGGAAAGTTTGACATATATGTGATAGGCAGTTTGACTTGCTGAATGATTGATTGTGCAGAACAGAAGGAAGAGGCTGTGAACATGCCGGTCCTTGTCAAGCATTGCATTTGAAAGGCAATGTATGTTATTCTTATTGCAACCTTTGGTGACCCACAAGTTGGCAGAGAGGGAGAGGTATCTGCTGGCTGAGATCTGTGCAGCAGATTTCAAGTAGATTCTTGGTCTAATAGTGACTTTCAAACAAATCTGTTTGATTTTTTTTCCTGAATTAGAGTTAGAAATATGGACTCCTGTGCATGTGTTTAAAACAAAGTTCCTTCTGCTTTTTTTGTCAATAAAAAAACTGTCTGAATGACAGTCAGGGTACAGTGTGAGCTACCAGTCCAAGTGGAGCTACAAGAAGAATAGCTGTTCCATTTTTTTTTTCTTCATTCTCTCACCACTGCCACTTTTAGAGAAAGAAGAGGTACATTTTTCCTTTTGCATCTTCAAATTTGATGTATTGTGTGTTTCTATGCTTTCAGAGATTTTTAAGGCATGGGTACATCCTCTGAAGGTACATTCTGAATCATGGGCCTTTTGTTAGGAAACACAAGTTCTGATTTTAATTTGGTAGCTTAGTTTAAAAGATATTTTTCTTTGTTTTTTAGGGGGAGTTGCTTGTTTGTTTATTTTCTCTGATCTTCCAGGTATCTATAAGGCTTTGTTGCAGATGCTTTCCAAGTGTCTTTCCAGTCCTGTCTTCTGCAGCAATACAACTTGGGGATGGGCTGGTGGTTTGAGCTCCAGGAAGCAAGGGAGGATCTGACATGGAATGCTAGTCTTGTTTCAGGACCTGAAATGACACCACTTCTGGAGGCAATCAGGAAACCCTTACTAAAACTAAAGCAAGAATAAATAACAATACATCCTTCTCCTTAGCCTCCCGTTTTCTAACTTGGTCTGGTTGCCGTTTCAGGGACAAGGAGATCCATTAAAGGGACAGAGCAGGGTGCTGCAACACTGCTCGTGGCCAAGTGGCAGGTGCTTGCTTCTGCAGTGTCCCTGCGGGAGGATCAGGTTGACACCACCTGCTGCTTTAACCTCAGCACTTGGAATATCTTCTGAGGTGGTTTTGTCGACACCTGTCCCACTCCTCATCTGCTGAGGCTCTCCTGTCTTCAATCTCCTCTAGATCCTTCTCTAATAGAAGAGTGAGCTTGATGGAAGAATCATCTCTTTTCTCTAGCAGTACTTTCAAATAGAGATACACTCTCTTTGGGGCATACATCTGTGTTTACTAAGGGTTGTGAAGGGAAGTCTGAAAATCATGTTTGTGATATGTTCAGGTGTAATAAATCTACCCAGGAGGCTGGTGGAGGTTGCTTCTGTGCTTTGGTAGGCTGAGTGAAATCATCTATAAATAAATTTGGATTTGAAGAGGTTGTTCATAAGGACAGAAAAACAACATAGCTGCCCACTAAAAACAGCCAGTTTGTTCAGTCAGCTGCCTTTTACTTCCCTGGGTCAGCATCTGATTACTGTTGACTATTTAGATTTAAGAGTTGCATTTTCTTAAGTATGCATGTAATTTTTTTGTACAAATGTTCTCGTGCTTTTGTAGAAACTACTGTCTGATTAATTTCATTTTTATGTGTATTTGAAGTATGAAAGGGTTTAGTTAATAACATTGTAGCTTTTTATTTCTCACATGCAGTTGCACTGTAAACTCTTCTGCAGGTGTCTTGGGGTAGTCCAGTTCTTTATCTGTTAACATACTCCAGAAAATAACTGCTCAAGGAATTGCAGTCAGCCCGTCTTCTGTGACAGAAATGTATTTGGCAGAGAGTTCTTCTTCCGTGACAAAGGAGACAGCTGCCAGTGCTGTCCTTTTCAGTATTGAGGCTCACTGGGTCTGGTACGCAAAAGTGCAGGCGTTGGAAATGCAGCAGAGGAATTGGCAGCTACCTCTAGCAGGAAGTTTTTAAGTCTTCTGTGCGCTAGAATAACATGAGCTAAAATGCCGTACTCTGTAAACTGTCAACACTGTCCCTATGTCCAAAATACATAGCTTTGTTCTTCACATATTTCCTTCAAACTGGTGTTTTCTGTGTCCGAAATAATATTTACAAAGTTTCTCCTGTTGCTGTTTCAGACTACACTGGCACACATCATAGCCAACAGCAGCAAAAAGAATGGCACGAGGTTTGTGACACTGTCGGCCACAAGTGCCAAGACAAATGATGTTCGAGATGTCATCAGCCAAGCCCAGAATGAAAAAAGACTCTTCAAGAGAAAAACTATCCTCTTTATTGATGAGATTCATCGTTTCAATAAATCTCAGCAGGTATTGTACTACACTGCCTTTTTAAAAGAGCCTTTGTCAGCACTTCTGTAAAATCTCCCACTTTGCCTTAAGGTGATGCCTTCCTTTGAGCTTTTGATTTCAATGTTAATAACTTTTAGCAGATGAATTTGGGAGAAACATAGAAATTAAATTCCTTAGCTGACTTCCAACCAACATTTAATTGTTGTGATTCAAATATATAAATAAAAGGCTGTGTTATACTTATTGTTGACTTATATGCCAGTCCTTACATGATATTTTTATGAAATTTTATTTCTGCAAAGTCATGTTAGTAATGTTTGCTGGACCCATCTTCATTTCAGCCTCCATCTGGGGGCATTTTGTATTACCTTTAAAAAGGTTTGGAATGTGAATGTGCCGAAGGTGGGTATTTTAATGTTGTCCGCTCTTCTGCATGAGAAAAAATAAGTCGTGGCATGGTACTTCAGGATAACACTGCAGCCATCACTTGGGGCTGTTTTTTCTTTTTCCTTTCCTAGGTATAAGGTTTTTTTCAGCTGTGCCATGGAAAGCTTGAATTCTGTACCACAGGTTGCAGTTTTTAAATTGAGCTATACTGTAATCTTCCTGTAGTTTTCTGAACCATCCTACAAAATTAGGTAGGGAATTGTAGCCCTAAAATTTGGTTCAAAGTGTATTTAGGAGTGGCCTCACTATTTGTTATACTTGATAAGACAATTCCATGATTTGTTATGTTGCCATGCAATAAATCAAAGTCACACAAACTAAAAATTTGCAGATTTCTTTACCCTATTTCTTTTCAGCTGGTGGGGTCATTCTGAGTGCAATCATTTGTTATTAAGGTGTTGGGGGCGTGAAATTACATCATTTCCATATCTGTGCAGATCAACTGCCTTGTCAGTGTGGTTATTTGTCATATCAACAGGGAACCCAAAGTCTCACAAGACACAAAAAAGATGTAGCCTACTCACATGGGATGTTTCAGGTTGTCATTGATGGAGATCAGCTTTTTCTGCTTCCCTCCCATGCTCAGGACACTTTCCTTCCTCACGTCGAGTGTGGGACGGTGACCCTGATAGGAGCGACCACAGAAAACCCTTCCTTCCAAGTCAACGCCGCTCTCCTGAGCCGGTGCCGGGTGATCGTCCTGGAGAAGCTCTCAGTTGAAGCGATGGAGGCAATTCTGATGAGGGCCGTCAGGTCCTTAGGGCTCCAGGTTTTGGGCCAGGGCGAGCAGCACGGCACCCCTGCGACTGGCAGCAGCAGCAAGAGCTCGGAGTGAGTACTTTATGGGCTGCACGGTGTTAACGTGCACAGCCCGAGGAGCTGACTGCCTGCCAGGGAGAGAATGAAGCAGTTGGGGAGTGGGAAGAGAAACTCTAGCCTCTTCTGATAGTAAAGAAAAGATGTGGCAGCATATGGCAGGGGCGGGGGTGACAGGAGAGAGAGAAT
Organism: Aleadryas rufinucha; assembly: GCA_013397815.1. Taxonomy (NCBI): domain Eukaryota; kingdom Metazoa; phylum Chordata; class Aves; order Passeriformes; genus Aleadryas; species Aleadryas rufinucha. Next base: position 37,839 of record VZTH01007658.1, read on the forward strand.
TCAAAGCATTGGCTCTCTCCATCCAAAACATAATCTCACCGTCTGGATTAGGAGAGAATTTTATATTTGGATCCATAACTCCTGACTCACCCTCTCAGGATATTTAAATCTGTTCTGCTGCTGAGGATTTGCTGTGGAAGCCTGTAACTGGGTCTTTGTCATGCCCTAATGTGTGTTGCTTCTTGCTACCGGTTGTAAAAGTATCACGTTACTGTTAAGTGGTGCACGGGGTATCCCCTCTTAATTTGGAAGTGCCTGTCAGAAGTTTGTTGTTTTCTGAGAATTTTTTTTAATAAGATCAGGGAGGATGCTGCTGCTTCTGCTCTTTAGTTGCAGGGTAAGTCCTGTGCTAGGTTTTAGGATATCCCATGAGGAGAGGAGGCTGTTGCTGTGAGACATTAATAGATTGTTTTAAGAGAGACTTTGTTTTTCTCTGCTCCTTGGTGTCCAGGCAGATAAATTCACATTAAACACTTAAAAAAGTTTTGGAAGAAACAACATCTAGATTTGTCTACAAGAGATGTTCTCTGCCTTTTGAAACAGGAGGCTGGCAAATAAGAGTAATGCGTGGTACTGTGATACTCAAATGCAAGCTACTGCACTTCCTTCGTATTGGTTCTTGGCTGCACTCCTAGTAATTTACAGTGCATTGACATGGTGGTGATAGGCAGACTGTATGAAATAAATGAGAGGGAATCCACTTGAACTTTATCACAGAATGTAAGCACAAAGAATTGCCAAGATGAATGCTAAGGTCAGGGCAGGTAAGGAAAGGTATTCCTTTTTTATTTTTAGGTTACCCTGCCTCACGTTTTGCTTATTTGTAGCTTTTATGTGTTGTAATAATGTGAATTTTAGAAGAGAAGGCAGTACTGCTTGTCAGCATTAATTTAATGGCACAGCTGTGGTTGTGACTACACCCTGACTGGGGTTCAGAGACTTTTCTTTCTGTACAGGATTAAAGTACAAGGCATAGTTTCAGCTGCAGTTGTTTGGGTTTGAGTTTCGCTAGTCTCTCCATGTCTGTAACCATCCGATAGCTATGGATGATTTAAACAGCACGGTGCTTCATCAAACTGAAAGAAGTCTGGCAAGCAGACTGTCAGACTAATACAGTTTCAGAAATCTCTCCTTGAGGAGAGAGGGCCACACTCCAAAGGCAGTCATGGGAGCCAAGCATTTAAAAATAAAAATGGGGTTTTCAATTGAGGAGGGTTTGTTGCAGTTGTGTGTCAGGTCTTTCTTGTCTTTCATGATGCTGTCTGGTTCTGGGCAATAGTTCCTACATTCTGTTGCTGATAAGTTTGGATTTTTATAAAGCATCCTGTCCCTTACTGCGGTTCTGTTTTGGTTTCCTCATTAATTCCTGCTTCTTGCTTCAGTGTCCATACCATTTCTGCTTCTTCATTTCCTCTCCACTACTCTGCAGGAGCAGTTGTCTCATCTTTTTACCCCCTTGTATCTCTGAAACAGGACTGTCATTAGATGCAGGCAGGTAACTGTTTATGCTGTTCTGAGGAATAAATGGGAATCACCAATTACGATTGATTTGGTTGTTAACGGTGCTCATCTTTATTCCAGAGTGAGAAAAGGAGCTGTAAGGCAGCGTGTCCCCAAATTGTGGGGTATACCCACTTTGAAAATGCTGCAGAGATCTAGCAAGAAGGCATAAGAGATGTGTACATTGAATTTTGGGTTTCATTTCCCATGTGAGTCTCCCTTTCCAAGCCACAACAGTGTAGTATGAAGTACTGCATGTGCTGCTTGGCCTCAGTTATCAGATGGTTTTAGTATCACATACTTGTCTGACAGGATGGCTTAACCTAAAAGAGATTTTGAAGGAGAGGACGATTCTTTGTGGTCTCTCCTATTACCTTGAGGAATAAGGTGAGGGTGAATCTTCCTTAGTCTTTACAGGCATCCCCAAGTGTTTCAGTGGATTTCGTCATCTGTACTCCACAAGGAAAGTGTGCTCTACCCAGATCTGTTTCCTTAAATTTTCTTGGTGGCATTTTCTTATCTTGCTTCCACCATTGCTGCAGGTTTCTGATAAGGTTAGATCACCTGGAGTCTCTTTCATTCCACCATGGCCTCTTCTTGCTCTAAAGCTGAAACACCTAGCAGGGAGTGTTACCTACTTTGGTATCTTTCTGTTTGTTATGTGATCATGGCTCATAAAGGTTTTTTGATGGTTTTTATGTTAATTACTGGATTTCTTTAGGATAAGATGAGGTTTTTGTTATATTTTCATCAGCATTACTGCCATCAAACTGTGCCTGTAAAGTCTGCAGTAAATCAAGCTGAAAGATGCAGAAGCAGGAAAGGAAGAAACATACTCATGATGAAGAAAAGTAAGAAGTCAATGTTAAAGATGTTTTTTATTGCTGCAACTGCTTGTGCTTTCTGCAGTTTATGCTATGTCAATAATAGCAGAAGCTGTTCCAGGTGTGCACTGATACATTACACTTGTACTGTGTCAGTGGTGCAAGAAACCAAATTCTTCTCTTGCCTTTTTATTTTTGTCATTCAAGCGCTGCCCTCAGAATGGTATCTCTAATTGAAGTCAGACAGTAAACTGGATGGTTGATTAATGTGTTTGAAGTTAGATAGCACAGAAGGCACACAGCTGAGGGAAATGGAAGGAACCCCAGTTTCCTGTTGGCAAGCCCAGACAGCATGCAGTTCAGCTTGTTACTGGCTGTATTACAAGTTCTGGTGCGTTTTGAATTCACTGGTTGATAAATCACAACACTGAAGATGAAATTCCTTTGGATCTTCGGTGTTCAATACTTTTTTGAAAATTATTCCTTAATTGGAACATCCATTCAATTTCCTTGCAGGAAATGGGTTGCTGAGGTGAGAGGCAGCACTGGAAGAAAATGCTGTAAGGCAGTGAGCAGTGCATATGACACTGCAGTAGTTCAGTTGAAGAACTGTTTGCTTGTAAAAGAGTTGCAATCTGCCAAGGAGTTACTGTAGTGAGAATAATTGCACTGAGAAAGTAAGAAAGTACTGATTTATATGGGAAAAAAGCAGTGGGTACTTTATCTCATGTTTTACTCACTTACTTTTTAAATCTTTGATCATACAGGTTCTCCTTGCTTGGACTTCCTTATATTTACTACCTGATATTATTTATGCTCTCTTGTCATTGGCACAATTGCTGCAGTGCTCTATAGGTTTAATGGGTAGTTCATGATACATTTCATGTTGGTTCTTGGCACAAACTGTCTCAAGGTTGTGGAGATAAAGAGGAACTGGAAGAAGGATTTATTATCCTGTAGTTGTAGTTTTCCATTCCTTGAGCTAGTATATCACCTTCAGCCCAGTGAGTGACGGATCCCAGCACGTCCCTTTTGGCTTGTTTATGTTTTTGTCTCCAAGTATCATCAGTTACAAGGTACCAACATTGACCGTTGGCATCCAGTGGGTATTTGGTGTTAATTTTGGAAGTTGAATAAAATATGGGATTGCCCATCTGCAGGAGTATCAGGAGCTTGGAAAGAAGTCAGCATGGAAGTTGTTCTGCCTTGCAGTTCTGATGGGTACAGAAGTTGTGTAAAGTGGGAGGGAGTAGGGCACTTGAGCTTCTGAAGATAGGATGGGTTTAAAAATGTAAAATACAGCAAGTGGTTTTTCGAAGCCAAGATATTGAAATAATTGCCATCCTGATTTTGAAATTAGACTCCTGCCTAGTAAAGTTAAATAATCAGAAAATGGAATTTAAGGTTTTGATTGCTCAGGAAAAAAAAAAAATCTGAATTCAGTTATTCTGAGTATAACATTTTATTATTTTGAAATACTGAGTGTGCATGGAGCTGAGATTGTGCAACAGGGAAGCATTATGTTATTTCCAGTCAGTGATTCTCATCAATGTGCTGTGCAAACAGCTTGTATGTGGAAGTTTTCTCCATTTGTTCTTGTTCTTTATCACGCCCTGCCTGTCATGCTATTGTATGCATGGACTGGATCAGCCCAATACATAATGCATTATTTGGATTGGAATTGCCGTTATTGTTATGTTGCAACTGAAATTTCACCATGGAAATGGACAAGGCCTTTGCTTGTAAACAGATTTTTCATACTTTCTTGTGAATATTTGTTTCAGTTTCTGTAATATAAATTGCTTGTGTTGAGCCACCAGGGCACTTAGAGTCCTATAGTGAAACTGAAGAGACAGGAATACAACTCAGCTTTAAATCAGCAGATAAATGGCAAAAGTGCTCTGAGACCTCAACTTTTTTTGGGATAGATTGTGCTTAGCTTCTTCCAAGGTTGTACCTGCCTTTTAGTGCTCTCAATGCTTCCTCTCCACTTGAAAAGTGTTTGCTCAATGTGCTATATATTTGGGGTTGTTCCTGTTGAAGGAGGTATTAGCAGCAGGATGTCTGTCTGTAGTGCCTGCTGGGTTTCTAAAAAGAGCTTTTGCTTTCCTTGCTGGCTTTTTGAATTGCTTATGAAAAATCTGGTGCCTGTCTGTAGTGCTGAGGGGTGAACGTTGCTTCCTGATTTTCAAGGAATTTGATTCTTGGGATAATTCACTGAATAAGTCCCTGTGCAGTTGTGTTGTTCTGCTTCCTTGTTCAAAGATGGTGTTTGAAACACACTGGCAAAAGTGCCACTGTATGTGTGTGTTAATTTTCTTTTCTAAATTTATCAAATACATGAGAAATAAGGAGATGGAAAAAAGTCATGACAAGATGCATATGTATATAGTTCTATTTTTCCCAGGATGTGATTCCTACTGTCTGCTCTCTGCAGCATGGGTTTTGGCCCTAGAGGAAATTTGTCAGCTTTCACTTGCAGTGGTTAATTAAGATTGCAGCTCTTCTAGTTTTTCCTTTTTATGTGTGGCCATGAGAGGACTCAAATGTTAACTGCTGAAATTTTTCCGGAACCTAGGGTCTTTTTCTTTTGTATGACAAGTGCAAAGTGGGTTTGCAAGGAGGAAGAGAAGGCAAATAATGAAAATCAGCAGACATGTGCATCTGGGAACCCTGACATTGCCTTTTTGTACACCACTGGTAGTAATAGTAACATATCTTTTGGTAAATGAAGTGCAGGGCTGTTGAGAAGCCTTAATTATTTGTCACACAAGAGCTTCATTAGAAATGGCCTCTCACACCAAGCTCGATGTGCTAATCCCCACTGATACCTGCCACTCTTGATTTACAGCCCAGCTACTAGAAGTGGCTCAGTTAAGGCCATTACTTAGTGCCATGTTTTAACTCCATTAGCTGCTGTCTCCAAATCAGATCAGTTACACCCTCTGCCTGGCAACACCTTACATGTCACCTTGTCTACATAACTGAGGTTTGAGGGTTAAATCCTGAACAGGGTGCCTGTGAAACCTGCAGATGTGAATTGGTTTGGATGTGCCCCAACAGTGGGGACTGCAGCCCAGCAGGTGAAAACCATGAGACAAAACTTGAGGACTTTGTTGTTCTCACAGATTTTTCAAGGACCCACTAAAAGATCTCAGGGGACCCTGCTGCTGCCTTTCTCAGGTCTTCCCATCTTCATAGAATCACTGAATATTCTGAGCTGGAAGGGACCCACAAGGAGCATTAAGTCCAACTCCTAAGTGAATGGCCCATACAGGGATTGAACCCAGAACCTTGATGTTATCAGCACCATGCTCCAAGCAAGTGAGCTAATCTCAGTCACTTGTTCATTTAGACTGTGAGTTCACTGGAATTTGGCCTTTTTCGTGTGGTTGTATAGTTCTGGCACACATAGAGAAGTAGATGGCAAGAAGAGTGATGGGCATGTATTGGGATACAGTTTCTTTCTAGTACGATTTTTTTTTTTACCCCAGTGACTAAGATGTAAGACCAAAAGAAATAGGATGCGTATGTTTTACATTGTAAATAATCCTTCCTGTTGTTGCTTTTTAAAGAACAGCTGATAGCACCTCTTGGTGTAGTTAGTCATTAGTTCAAAACCTCATACTAATTACTTCATAACTCACTATATTCTCTCACCTGCATTTGGATAGCTTCCTACCTTTCCACTGTTCTTCCACCAAGGAATCTGATGTGCTAGCAGTGAAATGCTGATGGAGTAAAACCTTGTAAAGTTCAGCTGGCTGTGTCAGAATTGGGCTCTGGCAAAAACCCAACCCTAGTTTTCATTGAATTTAATGAGGTGAGAAAAAATAAGGGAGCTAAATAGATGAGAGCTCCTGCCCTACATTTTTCACGTGCAATTGTATTTAGCAGGCTTGGAGCAGCAGGAAGAGGGTCCGCCCCTGGCTCTGCAGGATAAGTTAAGACAAATTTAAACCAGGCTGTTTCTCAAGAAACTTTGTAAAGAAACGTCATCTCCAGCACGACAGGCAAGGAGAGGAGTGTGGTGGGAGCTAAGGGTGTGTGGTTATTCTGTTGCAGGTTCCCGGTGTACATAGAGGAGAAAGCTCTGAACACACTTGCCTATCTTTGCGACGGAGATGCCAGGACTGGGCTGAACGGGCTCCAGCTGGCAGTTCAGGCCAGAGTAGCAGTGGGAAGGACCACTCCTTTGAGCACTACCAAAGGTGGTGCTGCAGACGGCATTCTGGTAACAGAAGAGCATGTAAAGGAGGGGCTCCAGCGATCTCACATCCTGTATGACTGAGCAGGTGAGTAACTGATGCAGTTTCTGAGATGCAGTGTTCTCAAGATGCAGACGGCATTCTGGTAACAGAAGAGCATGTAAAGGAGGGGCTCCAGCGATCTCACATCCTGTATGACTGAGCAGGTGAGTAACTGATGCAGTTTCTGAGATGCAGTGTTCTCAAGATGCAGACGGCATTCTGGTAACAGAAGAGCATGTAAAGGAGGGGCTCCAGCGATCTCACATCCTGTATGACTGAGCAGGTGAGTAACTGATGCAGTTTCTGAGATGCAGTGTTCTCAAGATGTGATAGCCTTTCTAATTTCTCTTTCTTCTCCTTTTTTCCTAACAGCTGCTCTACTGAAACAGTGACTGTACTAAAGTTTGTCCTTAAAGTTGCTTTTCCTCTACAAATGTAGTTCAAATGGAAATTCCTTCTAAACAGTGTTTCCTCTTAGCAACTAGGAAGTGTAGATTAGTTGAAAGACCTGTTTGCTGTCCTGAAAACAGTTGCATGGGGAAATTATTTCTTATTTAAGGTTATATTGTCTTATGAGACTCTTATGAGGGTCTCAGGGTAAGGAGGCAGAAGAATTTGATGAGGACATTTTTCTTGGAGGGTTAGATATCTTCCATTGCATTTCAACTCCTTTGAAAGTCTTGGAAGTGCTCACATTCACAGCAATATGTTATGTCAAAACCTGAGCAGTTTGCTTTATTTTTAGAGTTGCTTTTTAAGGTAATGAATCCTGTAGCTTGCTTAGGGCAGGCCACATAAATCTAATTGCATGTAAGGCATGTACACAAGTAGTGTGATAACTACTCTTGCTAAATTTGTGACTTGACAATCTTAGGCATCACAGTAGTTGGTCACTAAACGATTTTATTTTAGAGGTTTAAAAATCAGTGAGTATCAGAGATTGGGTGAATCCCCTTGAATGCATATGCTAGTTCTTCAGCAATACTTGAATGACTGTGCAGAACAGTATGAAATGATTATGCCAAGCAGTATTTGAAGAACTGATTTTTTTTTTTTTTTTTTGGCCACTGTTTCTGATATGCTCCATTAACTGCCACTGTTCAAAACCTGTGATGAGAGGTTTCTTGAGGTTGGTTGTAATATATGCCCACTTGCAGCCTTCTTGCTATGAAGAAGTAATGATGACTCACTGTCAGGAAAAAGGCAGCTGGGCAGATACTGATCTAATGGCAGCTGAGAAGTCGAGGGTAGGCAGGGGGAGGGAGAAGAAAAATGTTATGGGGTCTGTGGCAGGAAGAGGTCATGATTAGAAGGAAGCGGAAAATCTGACCGGTTCACTGGTGCGAGTCTCCTGCACCGTGTAGGTCCCTTGTGTGTTTGCTGTCGCCTTGTGGCCGCTGTCACACAGAACTCTTGGCTGTGCCCATTGCTCCCAGCCATCCTACACCTTCTTGCTCTGGTAGGGATGGCGCAGACTGCCTCTTCCTGAGGCTTGCATCAAGTCTGGGTAGTGTGTGTCAGGCCCTTCTCTGTTACAGAAATCCTTGTTGTGGTTTATTGTGGGGTTTTTTGGTCAGAGATTTTCAGAGTGGTGAGAGCAGTGAAAATGGTGTTTTTCTGGATTGTATAAATGCCAGAGAGCCTGGCACAGATATTGTCACAGTAGCAGGTTGCCCAAGTACATGCCTTTACAGAATATCTGTAGGATAGTCTTTGTTGACCACTGACTGTTGACTCCAGGTTGACCACTTTTGTCCATAGCAGAGATAGCTGTTTGTCCTTTTGATTACAAAGGACTTCCAGATAGCAGCTAGTGTATATACAAAGATTTGGTTTTTTGGTAGCATGTTCTGGCTAATACATTTTGAATCACAGCTGTGGTGATGAGATCTACAATCCTCTAAAATAAAACGCTTTGGCCTTATAAAGCGATCTAATCATGATAGCAGCAACATGCATTTGAGTGTAGCATGTTCATATAGAAAGCACCAAGTAATTGATTAGCGTTCAGAGCTGTGTAAATATGAAATTTTTATTATACATAAATTTTTTTGTTCCCTTCTGCAAAATTTGTCAAGTGGATGTGGTTGGGCATTCTCTTCTCTACTTTCATCAAGTAATCTAGGAAAGAAATCATTCGTCATCCAGTCATTAGGCTGTTGTTCTGATCTATGTGCAGACATGTAAAGAAAAGGTCTTTGTGCAGAGAGTTTATGCATTTTAGCTGGAAGGACAAAGAAACAACTTTAATCAAATTTCACTGCCAGCAGCCACCTGCAGCCCTTGCAATGTGGGAGGAAACAAAAAGTATTTAGTCATGTTTTACCTTTTAATTGCAGTTGTTAAAATTTTGATCCTTTTAGAAAATGATGTAGCAACCAAATTCATTAAAGTTTACCTGCAGATGGGCAGTGACTAGATCTTTTACATAGAGTTGTTTTGTTGCCCCCTCTTTTTACATATTGTATCACTCTGCTAACACTGATTTAATAAGATAAATGTCAGTAGTTTCACTGTCTGTTTGGTAACATCAGCTGCGGTAAAGACTGGGAATGTGTTGAGCTGAATTTAATTTATTCCACAATCTGGAGCACAGTTTTGCCTTTCCCTTCTCCAGAGGAGAAAAGAGAAGGTGTCTCACTGTCCGGGGCTTACTCTTGGGGCAGAGCTTAGAGCCATTTGGGCAGGGCTAAGTTGCTATTCCATACTGTGCACATCAGTGCTGGGGTAGGGGAGTGGCTTATTTGGAGTTGAATTCCCAGCTGGTGTTAAACCACCATATTCACACCATAATGGTTTTTTCCAGCTCAGTTTCGTTCTGCTGGATTGGAACGAGAAGTCTTTTTATCCGTGCTGTTGCTCTAGTCTTACTTCCAAGGCTTTCTTTTGTCCTTTATCAATGAGCAGTTGATGTTTACTTTTGGCTAAGAGAAAAAATAATGTGAGATGGGGACTGTGATTTTACTTTTGCCCACTACCTTGTGAACAGGGATTGTTTAAGAAGCCCAAATATTAATTATGGTCAGTGAATGAGACCTTTTCCCTACCTTCTACCAATATGACTTTAGATAAATTGGCATCTTAAACTAGCCCGAAAACTCCTCATGAGCACATAAAGTAATCTTTATTATCACATATTATAATAATATATCACATATTATATTAGCACATAATATCAACAAGATTTATTCATCTGTATATGTCAGACACTAGAAAGCCCCTCTCTTCCACAAAGCCTCTTGTGTAGTATCTTGTTTCAGAAAGGTATTTGCCTTTGTGGGAACTGTGTAGAGAAAATGTATTTTGATTCCAAAAGCTCTTCATAGTTTTGATTTCAAGAGGCATCTGTGATGCAGAACAGCAGAGATAGATAAGCCGGTATGTGTCTGTCTCTCAACTGAATTGATAAGGGCAAAATCTGTATGTTAGCTAATTAGCCTGAGAGAGCTAATAAATAAAGGTCTACTAAAAGTTCTAATTTTTTTTTAAACTGCTTCTGGTACCTCAGGCTATCTATAAACTGTATTTTTAGACAGAAATGTAAGACCTCTCTCCAATGCACATCACTGTATTTTGCTTTTAATTGAAACTACAAGTCTGATGTATAAGTATTGTCACTGTGGCTCTGTCACCAACATGAACTTAGTAAGGAAGGAAGTAAAAGGAGAAAGCTAATTCCCTTCTCAGCCTGAAGTTCCCTGCAGGTATGTATATCTAGACCCAACCTATCTGCTGGGTATCTGCTATCTCTCCAGCTGGTATCCCCACGTATGACACTTTACAGTGGCCCAAACAGCATATAAAAGCCTCCAGCAGAAAATCTGGGTGAGTGCAACCTCTGGAGATATTTAAAGGCCATCTCCCTTACTTTTAAGAGACCAAGAGACGCCTCCTGCAAGAGGATGATGCGAGTTCAGCTGCTTGGGTTTATTGCTACTGACTCAAGTGTTAGATGGAGAACGGACATGCTGTTTGTGTTGGCTCGAGTGAGGGCTGCATACCAGGGCTCTTTGTGTGGAGTCCTAGCAAAAATAGCTGTCTGACTGCCTGTGCTCGCCGGCAGCACGTTGAATTCCCCACAGAATCACATTCCAGCAGGAGCAGAGATGGAGGAATGGACCTGGGAGGTGGAGGTCTTGCTGGCTACGAAAGGAGCAACCGCAGCACCGTGGCGATTTTGGTTCTCAAACTCACTCATGCAGCCCTTTTGTTTTTCAGGGCCTAAAAGTGACTGGTGTGTTCTGATATGGCCCTCAGGCTGTAAATCCTTTTAGCCTTAGGAAGAAGAGGAATATTAACAGATGGCTGTTCATGCAGCCAGTTGCCTTTAAAATACATACTTAGCTGTGAGCCAAGGAATGCTAGGCACTTGGAAAAATAAAAAAGGCAGATAACATGGAAAGTTTAACGACAATATTGCAGCAAAATACTCTTACAAGCTTGATTAAAATATATGCATAACAATCAAAACCAGCTGCACAGAGGAAATTTGTAAGCGGGGAAGAGTCTCATTCAGTGTTTTAAGTGTAGCCTTAGAAGATCTGTGGAATAGCTTTGTTTCTCCTTGGAGTCCATATCTAATTGTATATTACAGTTTAATATTAAAAAAATTTTTCCTTGTAATTCTTTCAGTTATCCCACTTTTTGTTTAGTAGTCTGGCATTTCAGGTATTGTTTTAGTATTGCAGGTGTCCAGAGTTGAACTCAGCATTTCTTAGGGGTTTGCCAGGGTTGTGCACTGCAATTCTGTTTTCTCCAAATTGTATAATGTTCCATCATTGTATATCCACAGCATTTCCTTTCTTCTCATCCCTGTATAGCACATCAAACTCGTGTTTTACTGCACACTTTAATTTCAAATTTTAGATTATGTGAATTTCTTTTTCTAAAATATCATTACTATGTAGCACTGGATTTCTCTGATTCTTGTTGATTCAGAGCTGTGTGTGTGCCCAAAAACAATGATCAGTTGTTTGTATGTGCTTGTACTTTACCCTTTGGCAATTAGGGCTATTTATGTAGAGTTTTCCTCCTGACTGCTTAAAATATCTGGGTTTTTCTTTGTTTTTTCTTTTGAAGGGAAGGCTGTTAGGGTACAAAACCCAAATTGTTTGCCTTGCAATGTTTAAAAAAAAAACAACTTCCTTTTCATTAGCAGTTGCTCTCTCTTGCTTATGTAGTTGGGGAATGATTCACGCAGGAAACCATGAAGGCACTGAAAACATTAATGAATGCTGCAACCACATACACATAATAAGAAGTTGGAAAAGCAGCTTGTGTTTACTGATGTGATCTAGTGAAATACATTCTGTTACCTTTAATGCATTACACTTAATTTCCTCCTAACAGCTTTATGTATCACTTCTCTCCCATCCTAAATAGGAGAAGAACATTACAATTGCATCTCTGCCCTGCACAAGTCTATGAGAGGCTCTGATGAAAACGCCTCCCTTTACTGGCTTGCTCGAATGCTTGAGGGCGGTGAGGATCCACTCTATGTGGCAAGGAGGCTGGTGAGGTTTGCAAGTGAGGATATAGGTCAGTATTTGCAGTATTTCACATTGGAATATCACATTGAATGAAGATCTGACAGGCTTCTCTGGTTTCTAAAATTTGACTTTTGAAAAAAGAAACAAACCCAAAACAGATATATGCAAAATAGGTACAAAATACTGAAATGTTCCACATGCAACAAAAACTTCGTATATGCAGGCAGAGACCTACATGTGGTGTCATTGTGATGATTACCTATTGCAGGAGAGACAAATATTTTTGAGGTTAGCTTTGGTGTGTATTAATATAGATTCTTTTCAACCCTGCTGGTTGTAAGTCACCAGTAAACTTGTGCCACAGAGAGTGTGTATTTCAGGGATGTCTGATTTTCTAATGTATCTGGCCATGTGAATGCCTGCCCTGACCTGCAAACCTCAGGTTTGATAGCTGGCCCCCTAATTGTAATGCATCTTGATTGACTTATCCAGAGTAGCAGATCCAGCAACACTTCTAGCTCATATGTGATGGGTGAAGAGTTAGGAGATCTGGGGAAGTTAAGTCTGTATAGCAGTATTTCCCCATTTCTTTATCACTTTCAAAAAGTAGGAGAATCGTATGTGGTCAGCTACTGCTCAGGCTGCCACTGTGTGGCAGCAGATTCAGTCTGTAAATCATAGCCACGACTTAGACCTTTTTTTATTTTCTGGGGAGGAGGGGTACAGAAGAAGGAAAGCTTGTGGATGGAGGGAGTGTATCTTATGTACGGTGTGGTATTGTACCAGAAATTCCAATATCTGAGAAAGCAGCTCTGAAATGTGCATGGATACCTTACAGGAGAGGAAAAAATAAAACTTTAAAAAAAAAAAAGAGGGACATTAAGTGAAGTAAATTGACTTTAGCCTGCTTTTGTCTGATCCCTTTCTGTAGGACTGGCAGATCCTCTGGCTTTAACACAAGCAGTTGCTGCTTATCAAGGCTGTCACTTCATTGGAATGCCAGAATGTGAGGTAAAGGCTTCATTAATTCAGTGATTTGAAAGTTCTGCAATCTGTAAAACCTATCTGTAACTATAAAAAGAAGCAGATTGCAAGGACAGGGCAGACTTAGTTACTTGTTCATTCTGCATGCCCCATCTTTGACAAGAGAACATTATAGCTCTTAGAATAGATGCTGTAGTTTAAAATAAAAGTCACTGCGTATTTATTGCTAAAATGTGATACGTGAACATATATCATTTTGCTCTGTCCATTTTTTTCTCTCTAATATAAATAAAATAATCTGACGTTCCAGCATAGCTATTATTTTCTAGTGGTGAAAACCATGAAGCTGTGGTGTTGTTAAGTAATAGTATTCATATTATAGTAGCAGGCAGTTTGAAAACATAATCCCTGCCATGCTATACAAACAACCTGATTACCAGACCTTTTCCCAAAGAGCTTAAAAGAAGTCATTTCACATTTTCCCTCTGCTTATTTGCAGGTGATTCTAGCACAGTGTGTAGTGTACTTTGCCAGAGCCCCAAAGTCTATAGAGGTGTACAGGGCATATGGCAACGTCAAGGAATGCCTGAGGATGCACACGGGACCGCTGCCCCCTGTTCCTCTGCACCTGAGAAACGCCCCAACAAGGCTCATGAAGAACTTGGGCTATGGAAAAGGCTACAAATACAACCCAATGTACAAGGAACCTGTGGAGCAGGACTATCTACCAGAAGAGTTGAAAGGAACAGACTTCTTCAAGGAACGCAAATCGTGACCACCGTGCTTCGAATGGGTTTGATTTTATGACTTGTACATTTCAGCTGGCATAGAAATTCCTGTTACTGTGTCAGCTGCCTGTTACTGTGGCTGAAAGGATTAAGCCACTGAGCCTTCCAGATACTTTTTTGTCCTTCTGCTTTTACTGCTGTTGTTCAGAAGGTGTTTTGTAAAGAATTGCAGTTAGGCAGTGTAGAAGTGCAAAAATAAGCTTCATCCATATAATGCTGTCACGGGTTCACGTGAAATGGAGAAAAAACAAGAGACTTGTATTTCTGGCTCTTGCTGTGAGACAAGAAATATTGTGCTGCTTTTTAAAATCAGTGTCTTATTTCAGATTTTGAGAATGTTATTTTCCATAAAAATAGTAAATTGTACCCCCTCTGCTAAAATACTGTAAAAAATATATAATTACTGAATAATTTTTGCTCTTATGATGTTCCAGAGACCAATTTTGTACAACAGTTATTAAACCAATAAAGCTGTTAAAAATAGTGTCTATGCATTTGTTTAAATACTCCTATGACAGCAGTGTGGTTTTGAAAGTTTGATGTCCCTTTAATCCAGAGCAAGTTTAATTCATTTTGTAAGTCGAATAGTCATGAAAATGGCCATTGGAGCAACACTGAGCTCTTTTCACCTCTCTCCAGCTGTGATAGGACCCAGCCCTGTCTGGAACACACAAGTTGTAGGTGGGTATTCCTTGGCAGCAGAGGTATTTGGTGCTGTGTGGGGCTTAGATCAGAGGGGCTGCCACAGCCACGCATCTGGAGTTCATTCAGAACAGTGTTCACAAGCCAGGAGGTCTCTGGGATGGGGATGCAGTGCCAGGTCCAGAAGCCAACTTTATTCAGCTTATTGCTCTTAATTTTCAAAACACAATGCTGACCTTTGGCTTTGATCAAAAGTTTTGGATGCATAACCTTCAAAACTTTGTGATTTGTATTGGAGATAATTTTGTTGTGAGACTCTCTTCATATGAAGTTCTGCATGATGTAGGACTCCAGCCAAAGATCATGGTGTAACTGAAATGTTTCAGAAATTAAACCTTTTGCATGATTGTGTACTGTTAGAGGGTTTCAGTCACACTCTTTAAAAATTTCCATGTTCTACCTCATGTAAGTATAGTTTCTGAATGCTTTGAGCAAAGTGCTGTTCTAAAGACGAGCAAATATTTCAACAAGCTTCATTTATGTAAATTTGCATGCTTTGCTTTTTAACGCAATTCACTTTTTTGTTGTTGGTTGGTTGGAACTTTCTTGTTGCATGAATTAAAGGGGTAATTAATTAGATCAGTATTTTTATCCTGATGGTCCTCTGACATGCATTTGGAGGAATAAGGCAAGGAGGTATGGTCTTTTCCAGTGCTGGAGTAAATCTGAGCAGCATATGCTCACCTTCAAGAGGGGCAGCACAGGTTGGCAGAGGGTTCAGAGGTGGTGTTTCATTCCTCAGCCTCTGATGGAGGTAAAGAGATCATGGCCTTCAGGTCAGATCCATCAGACAGTGCTGTCTAATGGGCTACCAAAATATTGGTAACAACAAGTTAATGTTTCAAAGCCATTGTGCCTCATGGCTGCTCTCCAAGAAAAGTATTATTTACCTTTTCCCTTCCTCCCTGTGGTAATTTGCAGCACTGGCAAGTGGCTGCTTCCTGCTCTCTCCCTGCTGCTGATGTGCATCTCTTTTATATTCCCTTAAAGAGGATCATCTCTGTTTGAAGAACTCCATGCTTCATTAAAAATCCATCAGGACCATATGCACTCACAGGTGGACATTTCACCCCGCACTGTCTCCCATCCCTCCAAAACAGACCCAAGGCAAAAACATCCATTTCTTCTCAGGAAGATGTGTGCAGTCTCCACACAGGATTGGCAATGCTGCTTTCAACAAGCAGAAGCCAATCATCTCCTAGTGAAACTGCTTCAAAAGCACAAGTTGAAAGAATGAAATGAAAAATCACAAAGCACATTTCTTTGTTTTCTGGCTTTTTACTACCTGGGGTTTACCCTGAGAAGCTCACTGAAGGGCACAAAGTGGTTATGAATTGCCTGCTGGTATGGTGGTGTATTTATTTACTTTCAGATTACAACAGAGCTGTAAGGAAATACCAAATACTGCAGTGTCACTGGAAAATTTGGGATGAGATTTGGATCCCATCAGTTAACAGTTGCTTCTGCTGTAAGGAACGCCATCGAAATCTGCCATGCCACAATCTCTTTTTCTCTTACGTGAGTTGGCCCACAAAGAAATAATGCAGATCATGAGAAAGGCCATGCCATACACATTCCATGTTGGGGAATTCAATACTTTGAGAAACAAATTGTACTGATGTAAGTTGTTTCTCCCAGTAGTAACATGCCCATGTCAAAGATATGGATAGCCACAACAGAAATATCAATTAAATAATGTTCCAAATGAGTTCCATTGCAGGGGTTGTTTTTAGAAAATTACCGAATGAATATTGTTTCCATCATTTAGCTTGTTAGACTCTCACAAATAAAAAATTGGATGATAGAGCTGGCAAGGAGTTGTCTGGGCTTTTATACTAAATATTTATGTGAAATCATTACTTGTATTTTATTTTTCTTGTCCTGTTTTCCATGCACAAACAGTTCAAACCCTCAGTTTAACCTCCAGACTGCATTTTTTTCCCTTTTCTGTGAGCATTTCCTCTCATGTTGAGAGAAAAGCCCTTAGCCAAAATGACTGCCTAGCATTTTCCATGAAATGACTTAAAAATAAAAGTGTTTATGCAAGCTGATTGTTTGAATTCCTGTCTATCCTGAAGATACATTTTCTGGCTGCTGTGATGAGTTCATTATCTGAGTTGCCGGCAGCCACTCTGCATGTTCCACATGTTTCCAGACAGGATTGACATGTGCTCTCCAGGATTTTGGCTGTGGTTTTTGTCTTTTATTGCTACTAAGTAGTCTGGGATTGCGTAGGCCTCTTAATGAATATGGCTAACAACGTGCATTTAGATGGTACCACAAGATAATATGACAGAACTAATGGTTCACTACAGTAAAAAAAAAAAAACAAAAAAACAGAAACAAAAAAAAAAACCAAAACAACCAAAGTAAAACAAACAAACAAAAAAAAATCCAAACCAAATGTGAGGTTCTGATTTCAATTGTACCTCTTTATCTCAATAGGTGCAAGACAACTGGACTGGTCTTATTTCTGAAAAAAACTGTAATGAACCATATCAAATCAAGACAAAAATCCATCTCCAAGACTTGATCAGGCTTATGTACTTTACCAGGATTTTGGTCATATGTGGACATGTACCAACATTTAACAGCAAAAGTCTAACTAACATGCTCTGAGTTAGCTCATCTGTCTAAGTTTATCTCTAGTATAAGGTGACATAAAACCCAGAGATAACTGTCCTCCTTATCCCCTCTACGGTATGTACTTCCTAGGATGAGCAATTTAAACTGTATGAATCAGACAAAAAGCAGACAATTGGTGGTGGGTGGTGGTGGTTTTTCTGTTTAAGTTACCAAAACCAAAGGGCTTTCCTAAGAAGTCTGTTAGCAGCAGTACAAAGTCTGGATTACTCATCTCAGCACAGTGAGCAAATATTTCTCAGAGTTTTGTCTTGTTATAAAGCCTGGCGTGTTAAGGAGAGGCCAAAATGGAGAAGGAAATCCAGCTACTGTAATCCCCTATTCCACTGGAAGAAACTTACATGTTGTCTACTCAAACCAGCAGCCTGTTGCAAATTGGTTTTGAACAGTATACTCAAGTACTCAAAGTGCTCAAGAACTTAGCATTTCCCTCCTAGGAAGTTTAGCTGCAGTCAGGCTGACTTTTTAGTGTTGCATTCCTCAGGGTTAACGTAAATCAAAAATTTTGTAAGCAGTATTTTTTTATGCAGTGGGTGTGGATTTACGACTGCTACTTAGGTAAGACTAAGGCTAAATTCTTGATTTTATATTGAGACTTCTGATGTGACATACTCTCATCTTGTATATCCCTAACACATTAAAATTACATTTTCTACCTTTTTCCTCAGTTAAAGCATCTTGTACTCAAAATTACCCTGCTTTGAACTCAGTGAGGCCTGTGTTCATCCAGTAGTTCTACAGACCAAATCCTACTCAAGAGGTAGTTGAAGCAGCATATTGTTATTTAGTAATGTGAATACAAATGGCATGCCAGTTTTCTCTGTTGGAGTCAGCCCTCATCAGTCATTTGTTCTGACAAGAGCACAGGAAAAAACCAAGGAGTATTAAGGAAAAACACAACCATCTTATTGTGGGACATCAGCTACGGGAGGGGAATATTGCCCAGTAGGTTTGCTGAGTTTTTTTAAATGGTTGAATGTGAAGCTGCTTTTATTGAGATTCTTAGTGCTGAGATTTCATTTTGTCCATCCTGTCTGCAGAAAACCAAACTTATCTCAACGTAATGGTTCAGTTACTGAATGCTGATACCACCACAATAAATACAGACAGACATCAGTCTCCTCATAAAGCTATGCTGATTTGCACAATTATGCAAGGTTTTATCTTTCTTCTGATTTCCTGGTAATTGCTGCCCTAAAAGCCTTCAGTCATGTATCTTGCACCCATTGAATGAGTTTGTGCACATAAAGATAAGGACGTAATTAAAATAGAGTTTTTGAGCCTTGCTTTGGCAAGCCCCGTCTGTGGCAGCAGCACCTTTTTTTGCTAAAAAAAAGAAGACAGGGCCCAGAAACCCAGAACCAACACAACATCAAAGTGTTCCAAATTTTTGCATGGGTTTTGTGCTAGTACTTTTTCTTTGCAGGGCACTGGGTTTTCAGTGTTGTGTTTTTGAAGCACTCAACGCAGAAAGGATTGCATTCACATCTGCAGGCTGCAACACACTCTCTCCTTTGCAAGCCTACCAGAGCCTTTGCAAACGGGTATTGCAGACCAAGTGCCTGTGCCATTTCACAAATCCATGACTCCCCCTGTTCCCTGTGGGGGCGAGCAGCTCGGCTCACACTTCCAAGGGAAGCTGCTGGTTCATGCAATCATCTCTTCTATTGAGTAATTTGGTTTTCGGTATTTTCACCTACTCTGAATGACTTCAGCCAGCTGGTCGCACCTGCTGCACCAGTGGTTTTCTTTGGATCTACTCTTCAGACAGTTATTTTGGTACTCTGAAATACTAAATTGCATGCAAAAAATTGCCATTTTGAACAAAAGTTTAAGTACAAGACTTTTATTTGTTGCTTAAAGACAAGATTAAAATACAGTTTGCAATTATATAAGTTATTGTGCCCCAACTCAGAGCTGAGGTTGTACAGGTAAAGGTTACAGTACCCAAGATACAAGCAAATAACCTCCAAAAATAAACACAAACACGACAGTATGTATTACATTGGCTCCCAGGAATAAGGCTGTGGTACAGTACCAGAGGTTTGAGCATAAAGAGGTAGTGAAGTCAGCTCAGTAAATGCAGAATCTCCGTAAATAAAGAAGCCAGTCAGATATTTCTTGTAGATTATGCCCAGTCATCCTCCGGGAAACTAAAATATCTTTTGGGGATGACATAGGTTCTAGCCAGAATCTAGTGTCAGTGACAGCTTCTGAACTTTCAAGAAGGCATCTAAAACCTCTAATCCCTGAAAAATTTTCATGTTTTCAATAACTAGAATGGCACTAGTCTGTAAAATTTATAAATCCTTTTTTAAACATGTCACCTAAAGTTCTTACTCATTTTTTCTCCTCATTCAAAAGGTGTGTTGCAAGTTTTCTGGCTACTAACTTCAAGGGGTTATTTTTGTTTAAATAGCTTAATCCTTTCTCTATTAATAGATGTCTCTAAACAAATGTTATCTGACCTTCTATTTCATGACAGAACTGAGTAAACTCAGCTGTTTGAGACATGCCTTTTGGTGCCTAGAACGCTTTTATTACAGTATTTTTGTAAAGCAAGATCTTAGGAGAGGAATAGCCTTGCAAGAATAACCTAGTATATGTGCATAAGGAGTGACAGGATTATTAAGGAGTGACTGGTTATCACAATGGGGAGCTATCGACACAGAAAAACCCATGTGAGGATGCATACAGGGTGATCCTGTGCTTTAAGAGACATGCATTTCTTTGAAGAAAATTTATTTCTACTCCAAGATTTCTTCTGCCTATAGTCAAGACTTTCCTTGTTTCATTAAAAATGATGTCAATCTCAAGAAAGAAAAATTAATTACTCCTTGGTTTCTCTGGGGTTGTTTTAATGGGAAAGGCAGAATCTCAGTCAAATTGCTAGGAACTCACGAAAGGAGGATTAACTCATCCAGGAACAAAGCTTTCATTAACAACAGCAGGAACTGCTGCAAATGCTAAAAGTTTTCTTTTATGGGGAAGCATATCTGCCCAAGAAAAGTATGCTTTGTGTTGGGTTGTGGCGAATAAAGAAAAGGAAAGGATGGTCAGCGTTGAAATCCTCTTCTATGACCATGCAGAGCATAGCAATGCCAGCAGTGGCAGCTGCAGCTTCCACGCCTTCCTCGTTCACTTCCACAAAAGCCTTGTGGACAACTTCAGAGAGGAAGAGGTCACGTGCCCCTGACATTCCTGACAAGTCAGCCTTGCCACTGTCAAATACATCCAGCAAGCCCAAAGCAGCTAAATCTGATTTAAGGTCATAGCTTTCTTCCAGCTTAAACTTTGGCAAGCGCACATGAACGTCAGTGGAATAGAGATGCTCTGGACGTGTCCATTCCTGGAGCTTCTCTAAGGTAAGCTGCTTTTCCACCTAGTATTAAAAAGACAGAGATCATTATTACCACCAGTGTAATATTTCAATTTCAGTAACATTTATGAGGCTTTATTTATAGAACATTACACAATGGTAAAGCAGCTATACAAAAATGAACATACTCTTATCTTTGATAGCTAAATAGAGATCAAAAAAATACTATTAAAATTAAGTGGAGTCAGTGCAGTTTTTACTTTACAAAGTAATGCAGACATTTACTTCTTGCTGCAATGTACAGAAGGGAAAAACTTGCACTGACAGCAACCCAGTCTTCTTACTGTTTAATCTACTTGAATGGAATTACCTAATTAAAAAGAAGTAACAAAAATCATAATCAGAGAGCTCAAAGAAGCTGGCCATTTAATGGAAAACAGTCTCACTACTTCATGGTTAAGAAAATAAAGACTTTCAAAGCTACTGAAAGACAAGTTCTGTCATTAAAAACAAACAATCAAGGCAAGTTAATTCTCACAGATGATAACTCTGTTTTCAGTCTCCATCATGGTTCAGTTCAGCAAGCCAGAGGACTCATGAACACAAACTACAAAATCGGAACACAACTCCTCTTCATGATGCAGTACATCCATTTTTTTATTGCTGTGCTTGTAGAGAGTTGTCTAAAAATACACTTGATAGATCTAGTGCTCTGAGAACATGGGTTCATTAAGGCTTTAATTTTGAATGGCTGAACTTGAGAACACTGAACAACTGCATTAGCTTGAATGGGTCACCTTCTGCAGTCCAGTGGAGTCCTCTTCAGTGTCATCAGGTAACAGGATGATCATACTAAGTTCTCTTCCATCGTAAGGCAGCTCTAAAATACGGATCTTCTCTTCGGGAATGTACCCAAAATTAAATTTATTTTTCTGATACATCATTTTTACTGTCCTTCTTTCATTCTGGATGGATAAAAGGCATCAATAGTAACAGTTAAGGAAACTTTCATTTAAAGAACTGATAGGAAACAAGTAAGTTAAAATTGCATTTATGTAAACACTTTTCCTCTGTTATAAAACTGCTTTTTTCAGACTTCTGCCCCCCTGTTTAATAAGAGTTTCTTCTGAAGAAATAATGTGTTTGTATTATATTTTGTTCTCCTTTTGCTTGTAAAGCACAGTCCTCACAGAAACTGAAAGTTTCTTCAAATTGCTGTACCTTTGTATTGCCCAAAACTGAAAATGTTAAGCCAACAAAGATCAACTCTGTTTAGCATAAAGCAGAAGACTGCATATTGTAACTTGTAAATCTATTAACATTAACAGAATACAGAACAAGAAGATGGGGCTTAATCAAAATGTCCTGTCATTTTAATACTGCTTACCTAGCACCACAGACACAGTTCCTAGCTGCTGATCTACTGCAGACAGAAACTTCACTAGGTCCTAATCCATAGGTGAAAATTGTCCCTGATACTATTCCGGTCAGTGAAACAACAAATAGCTTGCTGAATACAGAAAAATACTAAAATCCATAAAAAATAATTAAAATATTCATAAATGGCTTCGTATTTCTTAGTTATTTTATCTGTAAGCAAAGCTTCACATTACTACCCATATTATTTGACCTCTCCATTACATATGTCCTACCAAGACATATCTTGTCCTACCAAGACATACCTTATTTAACCGAAATGGTGCATCAGTGGTGTCAGCTTCTTGAAATTTCTCTGCCCAGTTGGCTTTGAAATAAATAGCGTTCACCAATACCAGCTTGGTCATGCTATCAACTGAGCCTTCAGACAGCAGATCAGGGATTTTGCCTTCAGAGGCAGCAGAAAAAGAAAGTCACAACAAAATCATGTATAAGTTGATGGCATATAAAACATACATAGAGAAACTGATGCAATAGAAACACTACAAATATAAAACTAATCTATTCCTGCAATAATGTGTATTTCAGTACCCGTCCCTCTACTTCACCATGCTTTTTAATAGTACACACTACTATAACTGTTGATATACAGTGATTTGATGGAAATGTAATATTGATAGTTTAAACTTTCACATCTACTCATCATACAAGAACTACAGAACACCCACATTAAGGAATCCTGAATTTAGAAATATGTATACAATGTGGACCAGGACTGACAAACAAATTCTTCAACTCATGAATACAACTCCACATTTAGGCATCTCTCCTGCACTCATGGCCTGAATACAGAAACAAAATGGAAAACTCTCAGGACTTATGAAACTGTTCAAATGTCTTTCTCAGGTAATTTCTTTGGTAAGTTCTGCCCATGCATCAAATGAATACCCCAGGGCAGAATTAAACTTTCCTAAAGACAGCAGAAAATAAAGCCCAGTCCTGCTCCCAAGATATGAAACACTGCCAGTTATTAATGAAAAAGTAGTTTACCTTCAGTTTTCTCCTCGACCCACTGGTTAATTTCTTTCCTGGCTTTATCACAAGCCTGAAGAAAATCAACTGTAGCCAAATCAGCTCCATATAATTTCCGTGTATTAGTCAGGAAATCCTAGATTTTGGAACGATAAGAATAGCTTTCATTGCATGCAGGTAAGAAAACATCTAATTATCAGGTAGATAAGATGTACTCAGACTGTCACCTGCTCTGAGGTAGGGCTCTAACAGTGTTGCTTGGGGGGTTCTGAAGCTAACAGGATTTTTCCCCACTCTTAGAGTAAGCCTCGTAGTACACCAGCCATGCCTGGAGCTGATGGGGTGCTTACTGCAGGTGTTGCAATATTTACCTATCATTCTCCTGAAACAGGCTCAAGCACAGCTAGGATAAAACAAAACTCTCCAAAGTAGCTGAGGAGGGACAAAATATCAACTTATGTGCACACAAAGTTATAGTTCACTGGTGAAGAGGCATGTTGTTAAAATGTATTGGATATCCCCTCCCAAAATACAGTGTTTTCAAAAGTATGTAAGTAATGTGGTACTACTCCACTGAAAATTCTAAAAAGCTGACTGCAACAGGAACAGAACTGGCTGCAACCTAAAAAGCTGGTTGATAGAGAGTGGGATGTTATGATAGTTACTGTAAACTAAGAACATAGACGAAGGATTCTTCTCTTGAGGCCAAGCACAGCAGAAGTGAACAAGAAAAGAAAAGGGTTTGCTGTGTTACAGCCTGTAGGTGAGAGGCACAGATGCCCACAGCTACGGAAATGCACATGGCAAGTATGAAATGCTTTTGTCAACTGCCCAGTAATGTTTATAAATATGCCTGGAAATAGTTCTACTTCATAAACACTCAAGTAGCTGCATTTTCCCCCCAGGTTCCACCACACGCCATCCTGATGTGCACCACTGTACCGGCAGAAAGCTGTAGGACTTCTCTCCAAAGAGCCGACTGGCCAGCCGTAGCAGATAGGGAGCATTGCTTCTGTTTATATCCATTGTCAGAGCCTGGAATCTTGAATGGACATCTTCAACTTTGTCAAGATGAAGCGTCTGAAATAAAAGAAGTGAACTAGCTGCTGTTAATACTGTCTTAAAAGAACATGCGGTGTCTCTGTAGGGGAGGTCTGATGCAGCAGAGCAGGATCCAATAGGTAGGCTGAAGACAGAGAAAAGAAAAGGCTGGAAGCTGCTTAGAGACTTCTGTAAACCTCAAAGAATGAATCAAACTGTCCCTGGATGCCACACTGTCCGTGTCAGCCACTTGTACTGTGATCCTTGTTTATACACAGTCACAGATGAAGCTCTTGATCACAACCCTTCTTGATCACAACTCTTAGGGGATGTACCCAAAATTAAATTTATTTTTCTGATACATTATTTTCACTGTCTTTCTTTCATTCTGGAGATAAAAAAGGTATTCTCTCTGCATTTCTGTGGGCCTCTCCTCTGTGGGCCACTGGGCCCAAGAACTCACTCCCAGGCGAGGAATCAAAAAGAGAGAAGATGGAGATTTTTTGCTTTCTTGGTTCCCCCTTTGGCCCAAGGGAACCTGGGGTTGTATATTTTCAGAATATACAGTCAGTACTAACACAGGTGAGGTATTAAGAAAACTTAGAGCAATTATCTTTTATAATTTTATGAAAATAAAACTCCACAAATATATATACACTTCATATATACTTTTTTACATATAAATATATATATAAAGAAAGTAAGTATTAGCTTTAAAATCAAATGCATTGCTGCAATTTCTCTTTACCAGTACCTCCTTTTCCAGAGGCAAGCTGGCTGGCCAAGGCTTATAGATATGACAGCAGAAGCTGCCAGACCTCATAGACAGGGAAGGCTGCACCAAAGCAGGGACATTCACATTTGAACTTAAACCATGCATTTCCCAGTAGGGAAGACTGCTGTGAAGCAGTCATTGGATTCAAAGGAAAGCCTTCCCTTTCTCTCACTGGGTTTTTGGTCAGGCCTTGCTGACCACCCCGGTGCAAGCTGTGCTGTACAGATGAATGGCTGAGCAGGAACATCACGGAGGCAACCTTACAATAGAATTATGATCCCGGAAACAAATTTCTCTGTGCTTGCAAACAGCTCTCGACAGTTACTAATTGCTGCCTCTTTAATTAGCACTGTGTTCGTAAGTAAAGTATTATGGTATAGGAACATGCCCTCTTGAGGGTGACTGTGTTGAAAGACATTTATTTTCCCCCCAAGTTCTTTTTGCGTGATTTCTGCTGTCAGTAGGTTTATCCTAGGTGGGGCTGTCAGTCTGATTACATGAAATACGTTCAAAGTCTGTTTGAACAAGTAGTGGGAAAGTAATTTTATTGAGTAAGCACAGCAACACTCAACAGTATAAAACAACTCCTCCTAAAGTCCAGAATACAAAGGTGAAATTATTCATAGGCAAATGCATGACGATGACTGCAATGAGGAGACTCAAACGCCCTTTTACAGGTGTTAGCCTAACGAGGGTGCAAAAGTAACAGGGACTGAGTCCCTTCCATGACAGAGGTTTCAGGGGAAAATGGCACACTCCTATGTGCACCATTTTTGCAATTTGTAAGGAGATTTTTTTTTAACTACCCTGACTAACCTAAGGCTATGGCAAGGATAACCATGCAGGCTTAGCTCCTCTGAGATATCCGAGTGACTGGCTGTTAGTAAGAGATTGATGCTTAGGTAGCATCATTATGTATCTTCATAGCTGTTACACTTTAGATATAAACTGTAGATTGCTACTGTGTTTTTTACAAAACACTATTATTAACAATGAGCATACCACTGGTGATCTTGTGTTGAGCAACAAGGGCCACAGAAAATATAGGCAGAGGGCTCTGGAGCAGGGTAGGCAGAGGGTGACTAACTGCAGAGTGTGAGGAAGACTCAGTGTGCATGACAGAACTCTTGTCCTGAGCACATAAAAATACTCTCATGTCATCTTTCCTCTTCTAAAACACAACCATTTTTAATGTAAATAAAATATAAAATTAATGTCCATTTTATTTTACTAACCTTCAACACCTGGGCTTCTGTATTACCTTCAGCCCCCAAAAGGACCATGGCCAGAGCAGCAGAGATACTGACAGGAGAAAAGAAGACATTTCCTGTTGGGTTGGCCTCACTAAACCTTCTGAACAGATCAAGAGCAAATCTGCTGTTGGCAGTAGGCAGGTTCTCCATGGTTATAGCTGAAAAATAAAACAGTTGATAAGAACCCTGGGAAACATTTTTCAAACACCTTGTCTAACCTTGTGTGACTCACACAGTAAAGACTGGATTAAACTGGACACAGTTGCTTACAGAAACAGCAAGAATATCCTTGCCAATGCACCTTATTCTCTAAAAAAAAATCAGTCACATTGAAAAAGCAGAGGATTTTTTCCATGTTAATTGTATATTCCAACCTTCTTTATCATACTAACTTTAAAGACATTATTTAAAAAAATTTCTTGCCTGCAGATCTGAAATTGGAAGTATATGTGCTGGTAGGACTGCAAAAGTCCCTCAGCCTCACAGACCCAGCCCACACAAGGGTTCTTCCTCCTGCAGCATTCCCTCTACTCCTCTACCTGCATCCTGCACAGAGGACGTTTAAAATATCTGCTCAGGGACACTCAGACACCTCTCAGCAACCTGCCCATCTTCATGGCACAAAACCCATGTCCCTGAGCTGTGTCAACCCTACCAAAGGCTTCGGTGCTCGCTGACTTTCAGCAGTGGGGAGCACCGCTGTCCCCCGCCTGCACTGCAGAGAGCAGGGGAGCCACCTGCCCACTGCATCCAGGACCATCAGGACACGGGCGGGGAGCCCGGGGCTCTGGGAGCTGCAGATGACCTACCGACCGGCGGGGACACAAGCGAAGCGCAGAACAGACAAAGCTGCAGGGCTGACACTGAGCAGAGACGCATTTTGGGGAGATGCTCACGAGCAGGCCCTTGGAGCAGGGTGAAAGGCGCAAGGGCCGGGTCAGGCACAAAACCCCACCCAAGGGCAGCAGCGGTACCGCTGGATGCTGTGCAACCTTCCTGCTCGCCCAGCTCAGACTCCGGCTGCTCTGTGCTTGCTTGCAGCCGGACTCTTGTTTTTTTCTCCTCCACACCCAATTGCGTGGAGGAGTTTACACCAAAATTTGGGTATTTCCTGCACAGTCTTTCTACAGCAATTGCAAAATATCACTATCGGCTTCCTCCGTGCCAGACAGATAAACACCCGGCAGCTTTGCGACGTTCTCATCAAGCTCTACGCTAAAGAAAGCCCACCAACACCCCTAAAAATAGCCAAATCCAAGCCCCAAGGCGGACTTTCACTTTCGTTTACCTACTCTTCACTGCGCAAGCCTTTCACCCAAACCAGCTGTTCGACAGTGCCCACCCCCGGTGCCCGAGAAGCGCCCCCGCCCCGCGCAGACCCCGCCGCTGAGGAGGAGAGGAAAAATGTCCCCTTCTCGTCCCGTTACCGCCCCTTTCCCGTAGGATGCCCCGGGGGCAGGGCCGGGGAGAGACCCGCGGAGCCCTAGAGCAGCCAAGGGCCGCTTGGCCGCCTACCTGCCGGGCAGCGCGGAGTAAAACGGGATGGGATGGATCGGAAAGAGCCGAGCTGCGCAGTGACACCGCGGTGTCACCCGCGGGGACCCCACCGGGGCGGGGAGGGGCGGGACGGGGGCGGGACGGCAGGTGTTACCCCGCGGCCACTCCCGTCCGGGTGTCCCCGGTTTCCCTCGGAGAGACGAGGGAGCTTCGGGAGTGGGATTAACCAACAACCCCCACCTTGAGCCAACGGTAAAAGATCCAGGTGTTTTAGATCCGTGGGACAAGCACAGCCCGGCTGCCTAGGGAGGCTCGTCTCTGCCTTCCGACCCTGTGTCTCTATTTACACTCATCTTTTATAACGTTATTTCGCGCTTTTTTTTGCCTTTTTTTTTCATTTCAAAGAAAGTAACTGCATGGAGAGTTTTCTTCGGTTTATCGAGATCTTTGTTCTCCATCGGCCCTTGGTCTGGCTCCCAGGACGTCCCCACCCATACAGCCCATATCGGTTTCAGGTGCACAGCACCAGCCCTTGAACTGGAGTGTACGGCATGCATCCTGGTGACCAAAGTGTTGGGTCTCATTCCTCTCCCCTGCAAATAATGCTGTTATTTGCTTCACCTGAGACAGCTGGGTCAGTGTGTGCTGAATAAAGGAGAGGCCCATCTAGCACACCCTTTGGGTAACGTCTACCGAGCCTTGATTTGAAGGTCTGCAAAAATCCAGAAGGAAGCATTGCAGTCCTGCCCAGAAAAAAGCTATTATCTAGGGACCCCATTGCTATAAATCCTTTCAAGGCCAACCACTAATGTATGGCAACCCAAGTAAGCACCTCGGGTTTCACTACCCAGAAAAATCTTGTGTTTAGTAATTAATTCCAAACAAGCTACATAGAAGCTGATATTACAACAAATAATTGGGGATTTAAGAAAACTGGTTTAAAAATGCACTATTGACACTGGAAAAAAAAGAAACAGACCTCTACAGCACTTACAGTTCTTTTATTATTTCAAAAACAGAAAGCGCAAAAACCATCCCTGTGTTAGGAAAGAACTTTCAGCTTTGTCTTTGGTACTCTAGAGTTAAACTACATTCTTTGTTAAAGGACCAGAACCAGGTGACATAGAATGAACTCAAGATCTCCTGAGGTGATGGTTCTCACCCCATAAACACCCTATAAGGACATCTGCTGCAAAAACTGCTGCTGCTTGCCTAAGTGCTTCTCCAGTAATTAGCCAAAACCCACATCTAGGCAGGATGCTCAGCATTACCTGCAACAGGCTGCCAAAGACTCCTTACAGCTCCAGGGAATGTATCAAGGCACTCAATGGATGAGACTGGAAGGTAAAAGGGGAGGGCAGCTACAATTGTGCTCCAGCCTTGACACAAGCAAAAGTAACTTCTCTCCCATGGGCTGTCACTGCCTGACTCTGCCTGCTGGACACCAAAAGTGAAGCCAAGCACAGAAGAAGCACTCAGAGAACAAGGGGGATGGTTCTTGTGTCAGCAAGAACCTGGAGACCTCTGCACCCAGGTGCAGGGGCAAGAGAGGTAGGACAGGGCAGGTGCTGTTTGTCTGAGCAGCTCTGTTATTTCTGCCAAGCCCCAGATCAAGACCACACAAGGGGGTTCAGGCACAGCTGAAAGAGACAATTCGTGCAAAAGGAGTCACCTTGCTCCAGGGAAATGTAAATTTATTTAAAGTGTGTGATGGCACCTATGCTGCCAAGACATCTCCTCCTTAGGGACAGCAAAATCTGCCACAGAACAAAATGCAGGAAGTTTTATTGTGCCGGATG
Organism: Aleadryas rufinucha; assembly: GCA_013397815.1. NCBI lineage: Eukaryota > Metazoa > Chordata > Aves > Passeriformes > Aleadryas > Aleadryas rufinucha. Next base: position 67,112 of record VZTH01007658.1, read on the forward strand.
AAGAAGAGGAAGGGATGATCAGCAGTGAATTCTGGAATGGACATTACAAAGCTACACCCATACATTCTAAAAGCTGTGGCAGCAGCCGCTTCAGTGCCTTCTTCATTGACTTCCACAAAGGATTTGTGAACCACTTCAGAGAGCACCAGCTCGTTGCCAGATGAGATTCCTGAGAAGTCTGCTTTCCCCATGTCAAATGCATCATGCATTCCCATGCTGCTCAGAAGGGGTTTCAGATCATAATTTTCTTCCAGTTTAAATCTGGGTAAAGACACCCTCACCTTTGTAGACTTCATCATTTCAGGCCTGATCCAATCCATCACCTTCTCATATGTAAGTTCTCTTTCCAGCTGAAGAAAAATCCCAAATTTACTTAATTGCAATGAGAAGACAGTCAAAGTTACATAGCCAAAGTAGTGATCACTGTGTTTGTGCACACAGAACATAACATGCATCTTTTTCTTCCCAGCGTTTAGCATAAGGATTGGTGGGTTTTTTCTTTTCATTTTTATTACAGGGAGGAAAAGACACAGAAAACCTTAGTCATAAATGCCTTGTCCAGACTGCCAAAGAGCCCAAACCTGTATCTTATCCTCACCACAAAAGAGATCCTGCCCTTTCTTGTGAGCCTCTTTCCAGGCACTGAGCCACACACCACCTGCCAGCTGCTCAGCACAGAAGATCTATAGGACAAGCCACAGCACCTCCAAAGAGCCCACCCAAAATCCCCCTCCCCACGCTCCACCGTCACCATACTGCGCCTTCACCACAACCACAGCTGACCTCTGCTCCTGAGCAGTGCCAGCTCTTCTTCCAGAGCCTCTGGCTAAGGGAGCAGCACACAGCCTGAGCAGCACTGACACAGAGGGGGGGCAGTCACTTTGAGAACAGGGAGGAGAGGGACATTTCTGCTGGCCTTGAGCACCAGGGACACAATCGCTCTGGAACTGAACTGCAGGTCTCTGTGCAATGTCAGACTTTCTTCTCTGCAAGAACTCAGGCTGTCTTTGCACTCAGCTCAACAACTTACTCTTTCCAAGCCTGTGGATCCATCCTGGATTGCATCAGGGAGCAGGATGATCATGCTCAGTTCATTACCCACATAAGGGAGCTCAAGGACTTTGGTCTGCCAGTCCCCGATATAGGTCATGTTAAATCTGTCCTCCTTGAACATCATCTGCACAGGTCTGGTTTCATTCTAGAAATCAAGAGATGTCAACAGTTAGTGCTAACCTACTCTGCTGGTGTCAAACTACAAAGCAGGCAGCCTGTTACTCAGGGCCTTTGAGGATTTGACCAAGAACAACTGATCACACACCACAGAGCACAGACACCACACTGCCTTTTGCAAAGCACAAGGTAAAAACTGGCCACATGCAGTAGCAATGCACAGTATTCCATCACAACTCAAAGGAGGATTATTCAGCAGCCCTATATCCTGTTGGTGTTGCATCTTGAAACCTGGTCCTAAGCTTGCACTGCTCCAGGGAAAAAAAAATGAAACAGTGTCTCTGGATACTCCAGCCAGCTTTTTCAACACATTCCAACAGGGAGACAGCAAGGTGTCAGAAACTAAGCCAGTTCAGCAGTCTCTGAAGTGCTATCATAGGTAGTGGTGGGGGGGGAACAGAAACATTCCCTTATTTAAAAGTTGTATGAGCACTTTCAAACATTCTTGGATTTATTCCACCACTG
>VZTH01007659.1:0-14458 GCA_013397815.1 Aleadryas rufinucha
GGGTGTGGATGGGATGGATGGGTATGGATGTGCCAGAGGCTGAGGCTCAGTTCCAGACAGGGAAATCAGGAATTGCAGGTGTGCAGGAGCTCCTTGGCACCTGCTGTGAGTGTTTCATGTGGGGCAGGACACGTCCAATTTCCTGATTTCAAGGCCTGGAATCTGGATTTTATTCGGTAGCTACAAGAAAAATCCCCCTTAATGCAGAATTACTGAAAGGAGCCTTGGAGTCAGGGAAAACAGCAACCATTGTCCTTTTCCTGGGAAGTTCCCTTAAAAGATTTAATTTATATTTTTGATGATGAGGGAATTTTTTTGTTGTTGTTGCTTAAAAAAAAGAAATTAATCAGCTGTCAATGCTGCGAATTTAAATTCTCCATTCACTAATGTTTAATAATCCCATTCCAGAATAATGCATTAAGGAGGCAAAGAAGCCAACCCACTCCATGTGGCTTTGGTCTGCCTGGAGGACTGGCACTTGAATCCTCCAGATGAAAGGCTCCCACTTTTATCCCTCCAACTACTCCGGCAGCCCCTGAAACTAAAGGACTTGAAGGGGAATAATTGGCTCTTTAGAGGAGCCGAGCTGAACAATGTCCTCGCTGCCTCTCGAGCTCTCTCCCGCATCTGTCTCCGCGTTCCCTGCTTTGTATAAATAAATTAAATAATGGGACCTACAGGATTAGAGCACAAAAATATTCTCCCTTTACACTTTGTTCCACACTCGTTTCCAGATGGCTGCTCTGGCTGAGGGGAAGGAGAAGATCCCGGGCTGCGCGGCCCAGGAGTGGGAGGGGGGACCCGGCCCTGCCTTTGTCCGGATTCATTGTCAAGACACCGCGAGCTGATCTCCCTACAAAAATACCAGGAGAGGGCTGCATTTTCTTCCCTAATATCCTAAATTCGTGGAGCAGAGGGGAAACAGGAGGAAACAGAGGCAAAACCCCGTGGGTGATTCTAATTCCTGCCCGGGATGTGCTGAGGATGCTCCGAGCCGGACCCTGCTGGGTTTATCCCGTGCAGGCTCAGCCTCCCGGATCCCGGCTGGAGCCAGCCATCCTCACCAAAGCTCGCTCAGGGCTCGGTGCCAGCAGGGCTCCGCGGGGCCGAGCAAGGACTCAGCGCTCACTCGAGCTGAAAACATCCCCGGCGCTGGGGCAGCGCGAGGTTACCGGCCACTTCTGGCCTACTTAAGCCCTATTTTAAGACTGGGAACGGGCTTTCAATGCCGTGCGGGGCTGAGTAACACCCTCAGGGCAGAGGGGAGCTCCCCGCCCAGCTCACCGCGGGTGTTACAGCGAATTTTTAACCCTTTCTGTAATTCCCTGCGTGCTCTCCTTGTGTTTTTGCTCCGTTTGCCGGCTGTGTCCCCTCGGAGCCGCTCCCATCCCCTCCTCCCTCACCTGGAGCAGCCTGTGCCAGGAGCTGGGAGCTCCTTTGATCCACAGCCCTTTGCAGATCCGCCCCGGAGCCGCTGCACCTCGGCCATCGGAGCCTGTCCGATCTCCCAGCCAAGGAACACGTGCCGGAACCTGGGGGTGGGACCTGAATCCACACGGGATCCAGGGAACTTCAGGCACATTGCAGACTCCTGAGGGTGTTTGGGGCTTGCCAGCATCACACATTCCAGATGAATTTGCTCACCCGGGCTCCCTAAAGGGCAGAACCTCTGCTCCGGGCGTCCCATGGAGGTGCAGGCACCATCCAGGACAAGCTCAGCGCTCCCAAGGGCAGGCTGCAGCTGAGCAGGGGTGTGGGGTGGGAATGCCCATCTCTTTCCAAGCCCTTCCACCAGCCCAGGTTGCCCAGATCTCCATGAACTCTGTGCCCTGCACCTTGTGGTGTATCCAGAGGCATTCTCAGAACCCGGTGTTCCTCTGGCTGCAATCCACGTGTGGGAAGGATTTCCACCCTCAGAAGGGCTGTTTCCATCACTCCCCCAAAGAGAATTAAACACTGCAGAATCCCAAACCAGCGTTTTTCCTGCTTTTCCTCCTGCTCACATCAGTTCAGCACTCCACTAATTATTGGGATTGTTTTCCTGGGACACTTAAGCTCAGAAGTGACCGAGGCCCCAAAGACAAGGCAGCTCAGCTCTCTTCTGGCACCACGAGGTCCCGGGGCTTTGTGTGTGTGCCTGCTTTTGTTTCCTAGCTGGATGTGAACTGGAGCTGCTCCTTCTGGCCAGAACTCTCCAAACAGGATATGGGGATAATCCGAAAAGGATGCTTCCCCCGCGTCCCTCCCGAGCGGGGGGAGACGGAAAACAGGCTCTGTACGAGTGAGCAATCCTAATGGCTCCCAAATGTCCCCACACCACAGCCCTTCCTACCTGGGGAGGGGACATCAAAGGGCTCCGCGGGGCCTGGGACCACCCGCGTCCGAGGGGCTGCGTCCAGCGGCGGAGCCGGGGTGCACTGGGATGCGGTCCCACCACATCTGTTAGAGCTCGAGCTGAGGGCGACCTGTGTGCACAGCAAACACGGAGCCTCAGTTCACTGACTGCTCACAGGGAGTCCATGAAATGGATAAAATGTTCCCAGGCGTTCTCAGCTCCACTGGAAGCTGCTCCCGCCCATGGCAAAGGGTCGGAATTCAATGGGATTTAGGGAACCCACCCATCCCATGAATCTGGGCCGGCTTTGGGATCCCCCTGCCCATCCCTGAGCTGATTCACAGCACGGTGGGGCTGGGTGGGACCAGGGCTGGATCCAGACGGATGCACGGGTGGCTCCTGCTGGAGCAGCAGCGGGGACCAGGGCTCCTTTCTGACAGACCTGTGCCTTTAAATGTAGCTCAGAATGAACACGAGGAATTGTTTTTTTATTACCAAGAAGTAGAAACCCAGCTCGAACCCCAGATTTCGAGAGGTCTAAATCTGAATTCCCTCTGCTCCAGTGCTTCTATAATATCCCTTGATTTCTCCCAAGCAATCTGACGGCATGTGAAAGTCATTCTTATTTTTACCCTCCTTCTCCATATGAAAAAGGAAACACAGTCCATTTGCTGCGAGCCCCTCAGCATCTGCTGATTTGTCAGTTTGATTTAGCTGAGAAGCGTTCACGGTGGCTGCAGAGGGGCTGCTCAGGCAGCCTGGCTGCTCACCATTCCTGCTCCTCTACCAGCAGGAGCGGCTCCGCTGGGGCATCGCCTGAGCCGGGCTTTGCCACGCCCCACGTGTCCCAGAAACGCCGGGGAGAGGGAAGTTCGGGCCACGGGCACTCCAGCACCTCCCTGGGCATCCCCTCCCGAGGCCTGCCCACCCTTTCCATGGAGAAATCCCTCCTGACGTCCGTTCCCTCTCCTCCTGTCCCTGTTCCCTGGGAGCAGAGCCCGACCCTCCCCGGCTGCCCCCTCCTGTCAGGGAGTTGTGCAGAGCCACAAGGTCCCGCTGAGCCTCCTTTTCTCCAGGCTCAGCCCCTTTCCCAGCTCCCTCAGGAGTTCTCCAGCCCCTTCCCAGCTCTGTCCCTTCCCTGGCCACGCTCCGGCCCCTCAGGGTGTTTCCTGTCACAAGGAGCCCAGAACTGTCCCCGGGATTTGCGGTTTGGCACCGCCCGGGTCCTGCTGCCACAGGGGGGTGACACAATCCGGGTGCCATCGGCCTGTTGGGATGGAGGTGCTTTTTAGCAACCTTTTCCCGTCCTCCCAGCCTCTCCCTTGCCACAGCTCTCCCTCCCTCTAGCTGCAGTTTGCTTTTCGGGACGCTCCACCGTTGCTTGTTCCGTGGCTCTAACCCTGGCCGGGATTCTCCCTCTCCTTACGGTGTCTGGGACACGGAGCTGCAGCACGGCCTGGAAGCTCCCAGCAGTTTGTGCTGCTCGGCCCCAGCTGCTGGAGCCGCTGCAGGCTCAGCTCGGCGTGGAGAATCCTCCTCGGAGAGTCTTCCTCTCCAAACCGCGGAGCGAGGAGATCCTGCACGGATGGCATTGACTCTTCGGAGCCTCCCGAAACGCTGGATCCACTCTTTTCCTGAGAGGAAGCAATTCCAGGCCGCTTTTCCCACAGCAAATATTTACCCCGAGCATCCTTTCCAAAGCTCCTTTTCACAACTGGCTTGGAAAACTGGTCACTGGTCAGTGTCCACCGGTGATAATTCGGGATGTGGCAGCTCCGGGCTCGGGATCAGCTCCCACAGATCCTTCTCCTGCTGTCCCCCCTGCCTGTGGACAAAGGCCTTGCAGGGGCTGCTGAGCCAGGACTTCTTTGCAAGTGACACAAAAATAGTGCTAAAACCTTAAAAGCAGCTGTGGAGCACTAAGAAGTAGATATAAAACACGCAGGGAATTTTATTTCCCTTTGCATCCCGTGCTTTTATAAAGCCAAAAAAAAAAAAAAAAGGGAGCTGGCCTTTAAGCCTTCAATTAATTGAACAAAGATTTCAAAATTGTTCAATTGGTTTCATTAGGAAGTGTATAATAGAATAATAAAGTAAAACAAATGATATAAAGCAGACCCACTAATTAGCTCTACATGATTGATACAGCTTTGGACGAGGCATTTGATCTCAAACAAAATGCAGTTCCTTGTTAAGAGGATTTTTAATTGATGTGCAGAGAGGTATTAGATGATGTTGGAAAATAATTACTCCAAAGCTACTCATGCATTTGGCTGAACATAACAAATGAAGTTTGGGCTCTGGATCTGGCGGAGTGGACACGTGCTAATTAATAACGAGAGGAACGAGCATCTTCCAGGGGCTTTAACCCAGTGTTTACCAGGAGATTGCGTCGCAATTATGCTCCATAATGAGCTTGTCATCGAAGCAAAATCCACATTACTCAGATGGCAGCGGAGATTGGGAGCGTCGGAACCAGCACGGCTCCCAGGCTGCCCTGGAATTCTGGGATGGGCCACTAACAGGGTGCGAATGTTCCCATTCAGCCCAAAAATCTCTCCCTGCAGCTGGGAGGGGAAGGCTCGGAAAGGGTGATGGGAGCATCCCCTGAGCAGGGTCGGTCTCCGGGGTGACCGCTGTGGCACTTCCAGCAGCCCCAAAATCGGGGCAATTTCGGTGGGAAATGATAAAACCTCGGAGGAGCCGGCTGCTGCAGCCAGATCCAAGGAGTTCCACAGAGAGCCCGTGGATTCCCCATCCCTGGAGGTGTCCCAGGGCAGACTGGATGGGGCTTGGAGCACCCTGGGATAGTGGAAAGTGTCCCTGCCCATGGCACAGGATGAGCTTTGAGGTCCCTTCCCACGCCCAGCACAAGCCATGGAATGGTTTATTCCATGATTCACTTGGTGGTCACAGGGACCTGCTGCTCTGCAGCAGGAGCAGCCAGAGGTGCTTTCATCCCTGGAAACTCCGAGCTGAACCCTCTGGGTCCTGCTGGAAACCAAAGCAACTCTCAGAACTTTGCTACTTTACAGGCAAAAGCCCGTTGTGATTTCGAACGGAACGAGGAACGAACAGCACCGCGCTTAATCCCGAAAATCCCTTTGGGCTTGGACGCTCCATTCCCGGCACAACGAGAGGGCCGGACCCGCCACCCTGGCGAAAGGTGTCAGGGAATGGCAGCAGGGATCCTTTCAGGCAAGAGGAGCTGCTGCATGCCAACATTAGCAATTCACTGGCTGGCCGAGTGTCGCTCCTTTGTCGTGTGCCGCGTTCCCGCAGCCCCAGACAATCCGCAGCTCCCGCTCCGGGAGACAGCGCGTCGGATTTCGCGAGCGATGCCAAAAGTCTCACTTTTCCTCCTTCGAAGCAATGCCTCTGACACTTCTCCGCCATGGCTTTCTATTTGTACTGAAATGTGTGTTTGGTGGGTGAGAGCGCGGCGTGGTTTGAACAGTTGTCAGAAGTTTTATTTTTGGAAGAAGACACAGAGGATTTGGTGAGCTAATTAAGAGTTTGCGAAGTTTCCTGGAGAAATGAGAAAGGCCCAAACCTGCTCCGAAGCGCGTTTTCCACTCCATTCCTCGTTTGCCACCTCCTCCTCCTCCTCTAGTTGATAAATCTGTTAATTAATGGTGTTTATTCTCCTCCCGGCCCCGCCTGAGCCGTGGCTTGGTGATTATATGATTAGGCAGCGATGATAACGCATGTGGGAAAAGGTATTTATTGTGTGTGTGGGCTCCCCATCGCTATGGAAACAGGCAAATATTTGCAGACCTCCACTCCTGATTAATCCCTCCCTTATTATATAAAGTCTGGATGGGGAGAATTCCCGGTGACGGTTTCCGTACGTGAGCACCGGCCCCATCAAACTCCGGTAATTGAAGGCTCCGGCGCATCGGAGCCGGCTCCCGGCCGGCCGTGTTATCGCCGTGCGCCCGGAACGCGAGCCCTGGGGGTTATTTTTAAACCTCTTGGTTCCCACCTCGGGGACAGGAGTGAAACAAACACGTTTCTCCCTTGAGGGAGGGACGGCAGACACAGCTCTCGCTGGTAGTGGCGGGATCAGAGTCACAGAGTCACAGAGTCACAGAGTCACAGAGTCACAGAATCACCAGGTTGCAAGAGACCACCAAGATCATCGAGTCCTGCCGGGAGAACCCCTGGAAGGGAGAAGTGATGATTCCAGGATTCCATGAGCACTGGGACAGCAGCAGAGAGGAGGGACGGGTGTGTTTGGACGCCTGAAACTCTTTGCACGGTGTTACAGGACTTCCTAGGGGATGAACCCTTGTTCTGCCTGGAATTCTCTGTTGGAAGCAAATCCCCAGGAAAATCTCCACGACCTGGGCCTGCAGCTCGTAAGCACAGCCTGGAATTCTCCCTGGGAGCTGGGAAGCATCCCACCAGCCTGGCAGAGCACAGGGCTGAGGGCCTCCTGGCAGCAGGCGGCGGAGGGCAGCTCCAGGCGCTGCCGAGGCTCGGCCAGCCGGGGAGGATTCCTTGGGACGGCTCCGAAGGGCAGCGAGGCAGAAGGAAGCGCCGAAGGAAAGGAGCGGGGCCGCTCCCGGTGATCTGCAGGGCCTTGGGGCATCTCTCGGAACATCTGCAGGCACCTCGGGCAAAATCCCGTCCCCGCTGAACGGGAAATGCGCCGCTGACCTCGAAATGGCCACGAGCGCCGCCGGGAGCCGCCGGGCTGTGACGGGGCTGTGGCACGGGGAAGGAAAGGGGAGGAAAGGCTGGGAAGAGAAGGTCAGAGGTGTGTGGGGTTTTCCCAGCTCTGTCGTTTGACAGGGGAGTTCTTCTCCAGGGAAAACTCCTCTGATTCCAGTTGTGTTTCACAAGTGAATGCTTTAATGGCTGTGCCCAAGGTCCCGAGGCAGGCTCAATCTGCGTTGCAACATCAGCAGAGGTCGGCACGAGGGACGCTCGGAGCCAGAGATCCGGAGGCAGCCGCTGCCAGCCTGTCCTGGGGTGGCAATTCCAGGTGTCATTCCACAGGGTCGAGTGCATGGAGCAGGGGCCTACCTGGATGTGCTTTGGATGCTCCTGTCCCTTTGGAGAATTTGGGAACGGAGTCATGAGGTGGTGGCCGGGACCGAGTTCTTGAGAAGGCCCGAGGCTCGAGGAATGTTTTGTAGATAATGCTGAAATAATACCATAAACTCACGGAATCACAGAATGCCCTGAGCTGCAAGAGCATCTTGGAGGTCTTTTTCAGCCTAAATGATTCCATGAGCCTGTGATTGGTACTTTGAGTGCCAAAAGGATCAGTTCTACCTCGTGCTTCCCCCGGAATCTGGGCACATGCATCCCAAAATTGATGCCTGGGGTTTCACTAAGGGTCTGGTTCCCTTGACCAAGGAACCTCCAGCTCCTTCATTCCCTGTTCCGAGGAACCCAACGATCAACTTGCAATTTGTCACAATGACAGAGTTGGGTTCCTGGATGGGAAATGTTTAAATCAAGCAGCAATTAATGCATTGTGAAGCACTTGAGGTAATTGTGTAATGAGCACCGCATTACCTGGAGTAGGAACACATTTCCCAGCTAACCCAGCAGGGGAACAATGTGGGGTTTGCCGGGGGAATTTCGGGTGTGAAGCCAGGGCGGTGTGAGGCCGTCCTCTGCAGAAACCCCTGGATTCCCACCTGTCCTGAGCGTTGTTCCCAACGCAGGAGCAGCGCAGCCCCGAGCTCAGCCTGCTCCGTCCAGCTGGACTTTATTTGCTGCTTCATGGAGCAGGTCAGAGCATCCCAAAGGAATCAGCTCCTCAGCCTGAGGGGCTTGGAGAAATCTGGGAATTCCAGCAAAAAGCACTCATCCACAGGGAGAGGGGGGAGTCAGCCACTGGGGTGGGCAGAGGAGTCGGTGCAGTGCCTTCCCTGCAGGACCTGTGCCCACGCTGGGTGGGGAGGAGTTCCCACTGCAGGGCTCATCCAGGAGCTGGCAGCGACAGGGAGCAGAGCACCTGCCCCAGGGACCCCAAAACCTCCCTGCTCATCCCACTGCAGGGCTCTGGAATCCCCCTCATCCAGGGAGCAGAGCACCTGCCCCAGGGACCCCAAAACCTCCCTGCTCATCCCACTGCAGGGCTCTGGAATCCCCCTCATCCAGGGAGCAGAGCACCTGCCCCAGGGACCCCAAAACCTCCCTGCTCATCCCACTGCAGGGCTCTGGAATCCCCCTCATCCAGGGAGCAGAGCACCTGCCCCAGGGACCCCAAAACCTCCCTGCTCATCCCACTGCAGGGCTCTGGAATCCCCCTCATCCAGGGAGCAGAGCACCTGCCCCAGGGACCCCAAAACCTCCCTGCTCATCCCACTGCAGGGCTCTGGAATCCCCCTCATCCAGGGAGCAGAGCACCTGCCCCAGGGACCCCAAAACCTCCCTGCTCATCCCACTGCAGGGCTCTGGNCCTGTGAGGGTCACTGCTCACATCACACCCCTGTTCTCCCTCGCTTCCAAAGATGGACCCAGTTCCACAGGGCAGACAATCCCAAACTCCTTCCAGCAGCAAATATCCCTGTGGGAAGGCAAACCCGAATCCTTTGGTTTTCAAGGAGAATGCTTCCTTTTTTTAAAACGGGCTAGTGGAAGGTGCCCCCGCCTGAGGCTTGGGATGAGGTGAGCTTCCAGGTCCCTTCCAGCCCAGCTTATCCTGGGATTCGCTGGTTCTCCAGCTCCCACTTGGCCTTCCCAAAGAATCACCCCAGCTCTGGGCCTTTAAGAGGAAAGAATCAGCTGGACACCGCATTTGTGCTTCTCGTGGTGCTCCCGGGAGCTGCTGAGCCAGGCAAGTCCCGCCGTGTGCTCGCACCTTTACCTTTGAAAGATGCTGATCCCATTTTCTCCTTCAGCCTGCTCCTCTCAGCTGCTCGAGCCCGGAGCTGATTCAATTCCTGGCGCTGCACAATAAAAATCAATAAAAAGCATTTATTATAAAGTACCAGAGATTCAAATAACTGGCAGAGCAAGGATGCACACTTCACACAAAATGTGATTTATGCTCTGCGGAGGGGAAAACATCCAGTAAGCAGAAAAGGAACTTTTATTGTCTTGCCAATGAATCGCTGTCCCGCTTTAGCTACACTTAACAGACAGGAAAATGTTATTTAAGAACATTCATTTAGCAGTTTATTATCGATAGGAGCGAGGTAAATAATGAGCATTTCTCCTGCTAGCAGGGACTTTAATCAGGTCAGCGCAGTGGCTGCCTCAGTTTCCAACGTTTCCACTCATTTCCCAGAGCAGCTGTGGCTGCCCCTGGATCCCTGGAAGTGTCCCAGGCCGGGCTGGACAGGGCTTGGAGCTACCTGGGGCAGTGGAAGGTGTCCCTGCCAGGACCTGATGTTCCTTTAGGTCCTTCCAAGGCAGAGCATTCCAGGACTCTCTGACAGCATTCCTTGGGGGATAGGCAGGCCGGGACCGCTGCTTTTCCATACGGAACTCGTACATTCCCACTGCCTCACACCTCACCCACACCCAGCATTCCCGTTGTCCCAGGGTTTGGCAGGAGCCGTGGTGTCCCCAGGGACCATTCCCGTGGAGGTGTGACCCCACAGCCGTGCTGACCCGCACCAGGCCGAGTCCTCCTGGTAGGACATACCCCGGTGGAAGAACACCGCAGCACACCCCAGCTGCACCAGGAGCTGCTCCGTGGTGCCTTTCCCCGGTGGGCTGGAGTTTCCCGGGCTCGGGAGAAGGAAGAGGAAGAAAAGCTGCTGCAGTTGTTGCGAGTGGCCGTTTCCGGCCGTTTTGTCCCCCAAAGCCGGCGCTAATTAAGGCTGTAAATACGCCCTGGCTCCGCCCGGCTGTGGCTGCCCGGGCTCCTCGCTGCCTCCTTCAACATTTATGAGCCCTCATGAATATGCAAACCGAGCCTAATGGCTGCAGACTGGTGCCGAGTCCAAGGGCTGCGTGAATATTTCATGCGGGGACGGGAGCAGATCCACGCCCATCAATTTGGGACAAACAGCGGCCCTTCATTAATTAATCATTAATTAAAATACGGCAGCGCTGCGGGTTCGGCGTTTCCCAGGAAAAGGGGTGTTTGGGAAGAGCTCCTTGGGCATTCTTCTCCTCGGGAAGAGGCCTGGCAGCATTTGGGGCTGCCGGGAAGCCCGCAGGATGAGGAGGGTGGGAGATGGACTCAGAATTGTGGACACACTGTCTTGTTTCCAAGGATTTGCTGGCTTTGGAAGACCAAGGAGCTCCATCTCAAAGTCCTGTCCTGTGCTGGGACATTTGTTGCTGCTGGGGACATACCTGTGGTGTTTATGATTATTTATTCCCTCCCAGCTGGGAGGTCCAAAGATCGGGGAAAGATTTGACAGCAAGGCAGTAAAAGTCAGGAGAAACGGAGGAGGGGCAGGAAGATCCCTATTTTTGGTCAGGATTTCAGTGCCCAAAGCACAGCCAGTGCTGCCGTTGATCCCAGGAAGGGGAAGGGCTCCGGGCTGGGCAGCGAGAACTTGTTAAGAGTCTCCAGATCCCGTCAAAAAGCCACCAGTTTATGGCTCTCAGTGGAAGGGAGAAGTTCCTGATGAGGTGCACGAGCAGTGACCTCATAAATTGCCTGATAAAGTGTAAACACAGGCTGGAAAAAGGCTTTTGGAAACCCAACTTTAATAATAATTTAAACTGCCTTAAATATTTACGCGGCCGGTCTCAGCACAGCTTGCAATTAGAGAAGATGATGTCTCGTTTTGTGCATTTTGCTGCATTTGGAGGCTGTGCCGCCACCAGGTTCTGACACTTCCGTCTCGGCAGAGTTAAAAAATGAAATAAAAAAAGGATAATTCCCTTTTTTTTTCCACCTTAATAGAAAGATAAAGCGGCGCCATCATTGCTGCGTTTGCCGGTACGATCTCGGGGTTTAGCGATGTTGATAATCTTCTTTTGATGCTAATTAATTACAAGTAATCATAAAAACAAATGAAAAGCGCTATAGCTGCAGCAGGGTTTTTTATGCTTATGAAATAATGCATCTTCATGCATTTGTTTATTTGCCATGGAAAAAGCTGTAATCTATATTCATGGGCAAACGGCTTCGGCGCGCGGTGCCGGGGCTGCCGAGCGCTCCCAGCCTCAGCTGCTTTCCCTCCTTCCAGTGGCAAATCCCAAAGCCCGTCCCTCCAAGGGGTTTGGTGCTCAACTGTGTTTGCCCACAGGCCTGGGAATATGGGTTTAAAGGGAAGTGCCATTTGTTCAGAGCTAAATATCCATCCTAAATGACTTCCAATAATTAAAGGGATTCACGCCTAAAATAAATGGGGAAACGGGAATCGTATCGTGGTGCTGCCTCATTCATCCCAACATTCTGTGTGCCATGAAATCATCCCTGTCCCAGAGGGTTTATGAGGGAAGGGCCTCGTTTCCCAGCTGGGATGGTGGAATGGCCTCGGAGATGTGGGCTGTGTCCCACGGCCCTCGGCCCTGCCGCGCTCCCCACCTCCTCCCGCAGCTCTCCGCATGCGTTAAACGGTTCTGGGGGAAGAGACTAAGCCAGGCTTCGGGGGGCTGCAGCTGCTCCTTGGGATCCTCTGGGATCTCTCCGGGAGGAAGGAGCCGAGCCAGGTGGGAAAACTTCCTCCCGGCCCTGGCCGAGGCTCGGGGCTGAGTCACCGACAGCTCATTATCGGGACTTTGTGTATTGACCTAATTGCTGGAAGGGGGCCCCGAATTCCTTGGCAACTTCCACGAGTGAGAAACAGAAGCTTTTATGGGATTAGACGTGAAAATGAGTAGAACAAGGCCACGGAGGCCTTTCTGCAGAACGGACCTCGGCTTTAAACTGAGTATTTTCCTTCTGATTTCCCATGGATTTGGGTTTTGTCCCGGTGGGAAGTGCGTCCCGGGGCTGGTGACATCACCGCACCTGGGTTGGCCTCGGAGCCGGGACGTGCCCGTCCCTGTGCCAGTATCAGATGCCCTGCCTGGACTGGAGATGGTCCAGCAGCGTTTCCCAAGGCTCTGAGCCGCTGGATGCCATCCAGGGCATCCCCCCTGGCTGCGGCAGCTCCGGGGCTGGGGGCAGCGCCAAAGCCAGGTCCTGCTCTGGGTCCCGTTTTTGGGATGGGTGTTTCCTCCGGAATTCCGGTGGGAAGGGCACACGTGGATATTGTATGCTAATGAGCAGCACCAAATAAGGCAGGGAGGCTGGGATCAGCCGGAATGGCAGAGGTGCTGAAGCTCCAGCAGCACGTTTTTGTTAATCAAACGCCACGGAATTAACACACGGTAGAGTAATTGCCTTGTTAGATGGAAATGAAGCCCCGCTCGGAGACACGGGAATCTGGAGTGTGACTCACTGTTCCAGCCACATTTAGATTGTTGTCGGTACAATTAGGATTTGGAATTTACAAGTGGGGGGGGGGTTATTTGATTGAATCAATCGCTATAGCAACGGCAAAATTCAACAGGAGATGTTCCCTCGTCCACGGCCGGGGGGTTGGACCCGTTCCTCCGGCTGGGGGAAAAAGCAAACTTCCAAACTTTGGGAAAATCAGCTTTTTCAGCAGCTTACCTTGGTGCTCCCTAAATCCATGGGGGATTCCAGCCCTGCTCCTTGTTCAGCTCCACTGTCCAGTGGAACGAACCTTTAGGAATCCACGACTTCCCACGGCGTGGCCATCTCAGAACTCCTGCCTCAGAGTTCTCCCTGGGAATTCGGGAGGCTTCCTGGAGGGGAGAAAAGCTCTCATGAACTGTCTGTGTGGACACAGGAAAAAGGAGCAAAGAACAACGGAACTGATTTTCCAGGAATGTTTTCCCTCCGCAAACCAAGCAATTCAAACCTCTGTGCTGCCATTCCCGGCTGGAGAGGGAGCTGTGGAGTGCAGGAGAGCAGAGATCCCTATATCCCTAAAAACCCTCGCTTTAGGGAAATGGCATCATCCCTTCTGTTCCAGGGATTCTGCTTCCCTCTCTGGGTTTGTCCTTCCAGGGTGGCTCTGCTCCTTGCTCAGGAGCTGCCTGGTGCCAGTGACCTTTTCCCTGGATTTTCTCCTGGCTGGGAGTCCCCCTGGGGCTGGAAACCTGGGAAAAAGTCACTGCAAAGGGGCGAATTCCCTTCCTTGCGGATGCCCCAGGGGCGGGAAGCTCCAGCTCTTTGCTCCATTGCGAAGTTACGGATTTGCTCAGCTCGGCCAGGCCTGGGGGGAAAAAAATCCCTGGGATTTTCATCCCGAATAAAAATCTTTGAGCTGGCTTTATCCACCTTGTGCGGGCATATTATGGGATGCCGCGGAGCCGCTGGATGAGGCCGCTGCAGGGCTGCAGAGGGAGCGGTGATTAACGCCAGCCCTGCTTCCTGACACCCTACACCAGGCAGGAACGGCACCCGGAGCCCGAGCAGCACCTGGCCCCGTTAATAACCCCATTAATAACCCCCATTAATAACCCCATTAATAACCCCCTTCATGCCAGCGTTCTGCAGGCGGAGCCCTGACCCTGGATTTACAGGTAATCCCGAAATACGGTGCGGGAGAGGGGCCTCGTTATTAGGGCCCAGCCTCGCACGTCAGCCGCGACAGATGGAAAAGAAACCGGGCGAAATGTATTTAACATTCCTGCTCGTTTCTTCAAAAATAATTATCTGATTAAATGTGCCAAATGTGATTTTCATTTCTCCGTCCTCGTCGTCCCGGTAAAAGCGCAGTTAAATTGGCAGCGAGGCGGCGGCGCCGAGCTCTGACAGGAATCCTAAAAGGAGCAGGGCAGGCAGCGGGTTTGAACCCAGAGGTGGGGATTTAGGGACTGGCCAGGTTCAGGCAGGGACAACGGGGGCTTTGTGTGATAATCATAACATGGAAATGGTACAGCAGGCACCTTGGCATCGGAATGATGGGCACGGAGCTAAGGAAACACCGGGAATTGTCAGGGATCTCCAGCCCCGGGAAAGGGTGAGGGATTCCTCAGGAAGCAGCTGCCGTGGTGGGCAGGCTGGGATGGGGACATGGGGCACTGGAAGGGAGGTGTGCAGGTGTCCAGGGAGGGGCTGGACTCTGCTCTGGTGCTGAGGTGGGATCGGACACAGGCTGGATTCTGGGATCCTGGAGGTCTTTCCCAGCCTCACTGCTCCTGGGATTCCCAGCCTCACTGCTCCTGGGATTCCCA